>OMLP01044018.1:0-26286 GCA_900302685.1 Spondyliosoma cantharus
TTTCAATATATCTGAGAAAGACCCACGGATAGCGATTTGCAAAACGTGTAATGCATGATTAAAGCAGCGCACGCGAGAAATGATCCAGGCCGCGATGGATGCGGAGAACCTGTTTGGAGACGGAGAAGCGCACAGCGGAGGAGAAGGAGAGCAGAGCGCAGTAAAAAGGACTCGTCTCTCTGCCAATATCTCTTTAAATATTTGTTTTCCACTTTGCACATCGGCAATTCTCGGTGCATTTGTTGTTGTTAAAGGCCTACATGGGCTATGGCAATCTTTGTTTTGATACACTGTTATGTTGTAGTCCTACAGAGAAAATTTTAAAATGCACTTGACTTAAATGCACTTTGTGTTTTTATGAGTGAACATATTTAATTTTATAATCTTTCAGCAAGCCAGTCAGTTATAGGCCTGTACATTATTATTTATTTAATGTATACATGAGTGGGGTCAAGTTAAACATTTTATTTTGAATTTGATTTTATTTTATATTGTGCATTGTTGTAATGTCAGTGCTAAATAAATATTTTCATACTTTTGTAATTGATTTATTCTTTGAATTGCTATGCCTTGATTTTAGTGAGGTTAGTACACAGTCATAGCCATAAATGCTATGGTACTAATAATTGGCATAATAATTTATTTCGGTGTTTCGGTTTTCGGTTTTCGGCCTTGGTTTCTCATTTTCGGTTTCGGCCAAGAATTTTCATTTTGGTGCATCCCTAGTAAGAAGTCACTCTGGGGAAATACAAGATAAAAGGGGGTTGCCATTAAAAAAAAATAATAATAATAAAAAATGGATAATTTAGCTTGATTGTCAAAATATAAGTTTTGTCCACACTTTTTGCAGATGACTGAAGTACTTTTTTCCTGATGAATTCTTTATCTTTACCTTCATCTTCCTTATTTATCTCTTAATCTTTAATATATCTTTTTCCTGCAGGCTGTGACTAACATCAATACCCTGCTTGACAAAGCTGACAGGGTCTACCACCAGCTGATGGGTCACCGACCCCAGTTGGAGAGCCTCCTGTCTAAAGTCAATGAAGCGGCACCAGAGAAACCACAGGTCAGTCTCAAGGGAGCCCTGAACACATGTTAAGAAAGCCTCTTTAACCACATTTGTTACTGACTATAATGTGAGACAGCTTTGCTGATACACATCACACATTCTTTGCATATTTTAGTCTTTCAAAAATGTGATTTTGTGATGTGACTGAAAAACATTGAAAGCTGCAGATGAACAGTATTGTCATGGCAGAAGTACAGCAGAACTGCCCAGATGTATGACATGAAGTCATTTATAGCAGCTATTTGTATTTTTGTAGACTTATATAAACTGTATTTTCCTGTTTCCTTAGAAATGTCAATTAGGCCTGTTTTATCTAATTTCTACAGTTTAATCTCATGGTATTCTTTTCCTCTCTTTCCCCCAGGATGACACTGGAGCAGGAGCAGGACTCGGTACATCTTCTGCTAATGTGAACAGATACATCCAGCAGCTGGCTCAAGAATACAGCGGAGACTGCAAGACATCATTTGATGAGCTCTCCAAAATTATACAGGTTACTGAGGAAAAATAATGATCTTAGTTACAGGTGCATTTAGTTTTTTCCCCACTCACATAAAACTCTGGCTTTTTTCTATTCACAGAAAGTGCTTGCATCTCGTAAAGAGCTCCTGGAGTATGACCTGCAGCAGAGAGAAGCTGCCACCAAGTCATCCCGCAGCAGCAGCAGCCACCAGCCCACCTTCACCGCCAGTCAGTACCGCGCACTCTCTGTGTTGGGCTGCGGCCACACCTCCTCAACCAAGTGCTATGGCTGTGCCTCAGCTGTCACGGGCCACTGTATCACACTGCTCCGTGCACTGGCCACTAACCCAGCCCTTCGGCAGATCCTGGTCCTCCAGGGTCTCATCCGTGAGCTGTTTGAGTATAATTTGCGACGAGGTACAGCAGCCATGAGAGAGGAGGTCCGCCAGCTGGTCTGTCTTCTCACCCGGTATGTCCCTCCCAGTTAGAAGAGTTGAGACACTAATTCTCAATAAAATGTTGGAATTAAAGTATATACCGTACGTCTAAATATACTCTGAATTTTCTTTTCACACTTAGCTATGCATATACAATCTTTAATCTCTGGGTTGCATTGGTAATTAAATACAATTTTATATCTTGTTTCCATATTTTCCTGCTTCAGAGATCATCCAGAAGCCACTCAGCAGATGAATGACCTCATTATCGCCAAGGTGTCGGCTGCCCTCAAAGGCCATTGGGCCAATCCTGACTTGGTATGTCCTATCATATATCCCACTAGAAGCTGAAGAAGTTAGAGAAAAAAAAATATTAAGAGAAATTTCTGCAGAAATGTACATTTTTGTTGGAAAATCACATTGGTAGAACTCCTGGATTGAGCAGGTTCACTTTGTAGAAGAATTCCAAATATTGATCTGAACACGATGTCTTGTTCTCCCAATAGGTTAGTAATCTGCAGTATGAAATGCTGCTGCTGACAGACTCCATTTCAAAAGAGGGTGGATGCTGGGAGTTACGGTTACGTTGTGGTAAGCCTGATTTCCTAACCTCCATCCACAAGATGGTGTATGTTTTTTTTACTGTCAGGCTGCAGATTAGTTTCATGGGAATGATCTTTTAACTTAGTATAGTTGAGTTTTTCAGGTTCCTTACTACTGTTACAATTGTGTATTCTTCTATGTTCAATATTTATCTATTTGATAAACATTATGGTGCATCACAATACATCATGTACATCAACTATCAGCCCAATTGTATGATTGTGATTGGCTGAGAGTTGCGAGACATTCAGCCTGACTTTTTGTATTATTTTATATCCTCGCAGCACTCAGTCTGTTCCTCATGTCAGTGAATATAAAGACACCAGTTGTGGTGGAGAACATCACTCTCATGTGCCTGAGAATCCTGCAAAAGCTGATCAAGCCCCCGGCTCCCACAAGCAAGAAGAACAAGGTAATTACACTATAACTCTGACATTCGGCTGCTGCTCTCTTGGCTTTCATTTGTCTTTAAGTCTTTAAGTAGTTTACAAGGACATGATAAGGTGAAGAACTTTGGATGACCCAGCAGTTATTCGAACCAAACAAAGAAAAACAGAGCTGTAATCTAGACAAAGTATCACTGAATGCCTTTTTGTTCTGATAAATTAGAAAAAATGATAATACATTTTTTATTTAATTTAAAATATACCAGCTCAGACAATGTGAGAATTGCATATACTGTGTCTGTCAGTAAGCACTTGGTTTTATCGTGTTCCCTTACACAACAGCATGTGTGCTTTTGGTTATAGGATGCTGCAATTGAGTCGCTGACCACAGTCAGGCCCTACAGTAATGAAATCCATGCCCAGGCCCAACTCTGGCTCAAGAAGGACCCCAAAGCATCATACGAGGCCTGGAAAAAATGTCTCCCGGCAAGAGGTATATATGGTGTCAGAACAGATGCACAATATATCAGTGAAGCAACATGGTTCTCTTTTTTTCAGTGAAATACTGAAAACTGATAATGATGAAATGAAATTCACTGTTGAAATTCTCTGATAATCACAGGCCAGGAGGCTGTGTCAAAGCCTCAGGGGAAGGCTGAGTTGCGAAGGCAGTACCTGTTGGAAAAGTATGTGTGGAAGTGGAAGCAGTTCATGAGGTCCAGAAAAGGAGAAGGTCTTTTCCCTCGCCTGCTCAAACTGAGCCACAACAACTGGCTGCGGCAGGTACGACAAAAAAAGTGTTTTGTTGCAAGTATTAATATAGTACTTTGCTTGTTTTCCGTGGTAGTCTCTTTAATATATTTTTAATAAGGAGCCAGTGATCACTCAATACATATTTGTTGCAGGTCCTTTTCACTCCTGCAACTCAGGCAGCCAGACAAGCAGCTTGCACTATTGTGGAGGCCCTAACCACAATCCCCAGCCGTAAGCAACAAGTCCTGGACCTGCTCACCAGGTATGATCCTCAAACAGACAATCAGCAAGTCCAACAAACATCATGTTTTGCAATATTAGCGATTCATAAACTATTATTTGATTACTGTAAGATTTCTTCGGTATTATAAGTTAATATATACAATATGTTAGTGTAAATACTGTGTGTTACCTCAGTAAATGTGGGTTAGGGTTAGGGTTAGCGATGACAGAAAAATAAGCTGTCATCGATTTGTCAATCTAAGTGTCAGTCATTTTTAAACAAATCACATGCTTCTTAGCTGATGGAAGGTCAATATTGTCTCAAGCACATAATATAATAATCAAGACTTTTTTTTAAACTATAAATGTGGTATGGAGACTTAAGTAGGTTTAACATTTAGAACCCAACTGTAGACCTGACTTGGTGTTTAAAAGACTTACTTTACTGTGTGTGTCTGTCAGTTATCTGGATGAGTTGAGTGTCGCTGGAGAGTGTGCGGTGGAGTATTTGGGTCTGTACCAGAAGCTGATCAAGCCAACGCACTGGAAGGTTTACCTGGCAGCCCGTGGAGTCCTGCCCTACATCGGTAACCTGATCACCAAGGTAATGGACTGAAATTCAAAAGAATATATTTTATAATAAGTTAAATTCAGTCTTTTCATAGATAATCTCTATTTGCCATTGGTTTACTTGAATTAGAATCTTTAGATATGATGAAATTAATTAAATTATTCGCTTTAATTTCATTACATTTCAAATGTTTGGTATCCATACGTATATCAGATACCAATAATCAGATCTCTAAATTCTGTTTACTTCCCTATTCAGGAAATTGCCAATCTGCTGGCACTGGAGGAGGCCACACTGAGCACAGACTTGCAGCAAGGATACGCCCTCAAGAGCTTGACTGGTATATTAGTTTCAGTCCTGTTGTTTTTCTGACCATAGAATCTGACATGACACTGTTGGGTTTAAATGAGACTTTCACCCCATTATACAGTGAATTATAGTGTCATAGCGATATTTTTTGCATGTTGCCTTTTCTTGAATATTTAATTGATTTCAATATGGCTGGTGCCATTGCAGGATTGCTGTCTTCTTTCGTGGAAGTGGAATCCATTAAGCGTCATTTCAAGAGTAGGTTGGTCGGCACAGTGCTCAACGGCTACCTGTGTCTGAGGAAACTTGTGGTCCAGCGCACAAAGCTCATCGATGAGACTCAGGACATGCTGCTCGAGATGCTTGAGGACATGACAACAGGTCTGCACCACCTTAACTTCAACAGACATGGAATCTAAATTGTAGTTTCACTGCTTCATTTTGATGTTTACAGCACTTTTGTGTTTTTTTTTTTTGATACTCTTTAACATTTAAGTAAAACTTTGTTCCAGTCATAATTAGACGGACATTTAAATAATTTCTAGTAGTTAAGTCTTTGATTGTCATTTCAACATTTCAACAAAGTAGATGAAGTATAAATTATATCTGCTTATGTTTTCTACAGAAGATAGAATCATGTGAAATTAATAAATCACCATGTGTCATATGTGTTTTAACATCACTATTGTAAATCTTGTGCTTTTCATAGGTACTGAGTCTGAAACCAAAGCCTTCATGGCAGTGTGCATAGAGACTGCTAAGCGGTACAACCTGGATGACTACAGGACACCAGTGTTCATTTTTGAGAGGCTCTGCAGCATCATCTATCCTGTGAGTTACGTTTATCCTTGTCAGTTTCAGTTAGAAATGTTTTACAGAATAATGCTCAAAAATGGTCTAGCTGTGAATTTGTCTTCAACTGAAGTTTTTGTTTCCTCCTCTGCGTTTAGGAGGAGAATGAAGTGACAGAGTTCTTTGTGACGCTGGAGAAGGATCCTCAGCAGGAGGACTTCCTGCAGGGCCGCATGCCAGGAAACCCCTACAGCAGCAACGAACCAGGTATCGGCCCTCTGATGAGGGACATCAAGAACAAGATCTGCCAAGACTGCGACCTGGTGGCACTGCTTGAAGACGACAGTGGCATGGAGGTAAAATGTGTATTCTTTACAATGTGTATTGTGTATACTCTTCCCGGTTTCTGGTTGGATTCTAAAATCTGACATAATGTTTTTAATGCCACTATGTTTTTCCTCCAGCTTCTGGTAAACAACAAAATCATCAGCTTAGATCTGTCAGTGGCAGAGGTCTACAAGAAGGTCTGGTGCCCTACAAATGAGGTGAGAGTCCTCGTGTGTTTGAAACTAAATGATTGAAGGTTTTAGAACATTCAGAATTGTGTGTTACAGTTGGCCATGGGCCTTGTTTTTTTTTAAAGGGTGAGCCAATGAGAATCATCTACCGAATGAGAGGTCTCCTGGGAGATGCCACTGAGGAGTTCATAGAGTCACTGGACTCAACCACAGGTTAGTCTTATTTCTTATCAGTCTTATTTTGGAGTCAAACAGCTTGTTCACATGTTTCTAAATCTAATATAACATGTAGTGATGCGTAAGACATTAGCCTCAAGGAAAATGCTCTTTGGCATCACATGTGCCTGGAATTAATACTCTCTTGAAAGAGCGAGGAATGTTTAAAATTGCATCCCAACTGAAGAAAATTTTTTTTACTTGATCTACAGATGAGGAGGAGGATGATGAAGAGGTGTACAAGATGGCAGGAGTCATGGCTCAGTGTGGAGGACTGGAGTGTATGCTCAATCGGCTGTCTGGAATAAAAGATTTTAAACAAGGAAGACATCTGCTCACTGTAAGCCAACATGTTCTCTTTTTTTTGCCTAAAAGGTGTTTAAGATAAGGGGTAGTCTTTGTTCTCTAACCTTAGTTCACCAACGTGTCTGATTCAGATCTCTTAACACTGGTTTACCTGGGTCACAAACGCCTTGTACAGTTTTTCTAAATGCATGATATAAGAAGTCTGCATCTGATCTTTCTCACCCGCAGGTTTTGCTGAAGTTGTTCAGCTATTGTGTGAAGGTGAAGATCAATAGGCAGCAGCTGGTCAAACCAGAGATGAACACACTCAACGTCATGCTAGGAACTCTAAACCTGGTGAGTGTTAAAGTGACTGTGTTGTCTGATTAATTTATCAAATTCAGATTGGAGTGAAATATTAACCAGGCTTATATAATAGACTTTAACATTTACTTTGTTCAAGTGTTGAGAAAACTCAGTCTTAATGTCCTTTTCCTGTAGGCTTTGGTTGCAGAACAGGAGAGTAAGGACAGTGGAGGAGCCTCCATAGCTGAGCAAGTCCTGAGTATCATGGAGATCATTCTGGACGAAGCCAATGCCGAGATCTCAGAGGACAAGGTACGCATTCACCCTTCTGAGTAAAGAAGAAATAAAGAACTTTTACACAATATAATACAATCAAAGCCTGAAAAATTATATTATTGTAAATGTTGAATTTTAAACAGGGACTGGTTTGTCTTTCACAGGGTAACCTGCTGCTGACAGGAGACAAAGATCAGCTGGTTATGTTGTTGGACCAGATCAACACCCCGTTTGTGCGCTCCAACCCCAGCGTGCTGCAGGGTCTGCTGCGCATCATCCCCTTCCTGTCCTTCGGTGAACTGGAGAAAATGAGGATCTTGGTGGAACGCTTCAAACCGTGTTGCAGCTTTGACAAGTGAGCATCACTTAGCTTTCACTTGCAATTAAGAATATTGATGTGTTTGAAATTAATAAAAACCTTCTCAGCCAGTACAGAGAGTGGTCACATTCTAAAATCAAGCTGATTGTTTCAATCTGTGCGAGTTGTGTCTCAGTAGAACTGACCCCGGACTTTGTTTTCTCAGGTACGACGAGGAGCATAGTGCAGATGACAAAGTGTTTCTGGATTGCTTCTGTAAAATCGCCGCTGGAATAAAAAATAACAGCAACGGGCATCAGCTCAAAGATCTTATTCTGCAGAAAGGAATCACACAGAGTGCACTGGACTACATGAAGAAACATATCCCCAATGCCAAAAAGTAGGTCTTCTCTCAGATTTATATAACAAAAGTGTGTCTGTCAAAACCTTGGACACCATAAAATATATATCTGTGTGTTTTGTTAATCCCTTCTCTTCTTGTTCTGAACTCTCTCATTAGTTTGGATGCAGATGTCTGGAAGAAGTTCCTCTCTAGACCAGCTCTCCCCTTCATTCTCCGATTGCTCCGTGGTTTGGCGACCCAGCATCCCCCCACACAGGTACTAATTGTTTCTACTGAAAGGCTCCACTAGTTCTGTCTAATGCACAACAGTGGAAAACTGATTTCTCTGGTGTCCTCTTGTCTCCTACCAAGGTGCTGATAGGCACAGATTCAATAACCAACTTGCACAAGCTGGAGCAGGTATCCAGTGACGAAGGCATAGGCACGCTAGCGGAGAACCTTCTGGAGGCGCTGAGGGAGCACAGTGATGTTAACCTGAAGATTGAAGCAGCGCGCAGGGAGACCAGAGCAGAGAAGAAGCGTATGGCTATGGCCATGAGACAGAAGGCCCTGGGAACACTGGGCATGACGGTACTCTTTTCCTTTACAGTCTTTTTTTCTTTTTTCTCCATTTTCTATGTTCATTTTGTCAAAGTGCTGTTCATTTCCACAATCGCTTTCATTAACACAGTTCAATGTTATATTGTTGATTTTTATTAAATGTGTGCGTAATGTGTTTTCAGACCAATGAGAAAGGTCAGGTGGTGACGAAGACCTCACTGTTGAAGCAAATGGAGGAGTTGATAGAGGAGCCGGGCCTGACCTGCTGTATCTGTAGGGAGGGTTACAAGTTCCAGGTACACAACTCATCCAGGACTATGAGTGAAAAACACTTTACTTTAATATTTACAAGCCGTATATAAATGTTTAATAAGCTCGCTATAACACAGTATAATCTTATTGTAAGCAGGCAAAAGTGGTTAGTGTTATAAAAATCATTTGTCAACAATTTGTCATATATGTAAAAAAACAAAAAACAACTTTGAATATCCTCATCTGTGTATATTTGCATTATATTATGTTATAAATCACTTAAATAGTTAATTAGTGCCTGTAAATGGTTAAATTATTTAAAGTATCAGCATCCACTGATTGTAAGTGTACACAAGATGATATTGATATACCAACTTGTGGTGTTCTAAATTAACATTTGGGTTCTTGTATTTCTAGCCAACCAAAGTCCTGGGTATTTACACTTTCACGAAGCGTGTGGCCTTGGATGACTTTGAAAACAAGCCTCGCAAGCAGCAGGGCTACAGCACTGTGTCGCACTTTAACATAGTCCACTATGACTGCCATCTGGCAGCTGTCAGGTAAAAACAAAAACCTGTTGATGTTTAGAGAGGCCTTTTAAAAATTTCTGCTGCAACATCACTGTTTATTTATTCTAACCTGAGTTTTTTATATTCCCCTGGGGCAGGCTGGCTCGTGGGCGAGAGGAGTGGGAGAGTGCTGCTCTCCAGAACGCCAACACAAAGTGCAATGGACTGCTTCCTGTGTGGGGGCCACATGTGCCAGAATCAGCCTTTGCTACGTGCTTAGCAAGGTAAAATCGTGCATCAGCACACACATCAGCAAAAGTTTCCTTCATGCAGCACACAGTAAATTCCTAACTTGATTTCTCTCTGCTGCACAGGCACAACACATATCTGCAAGAGTGCACAGGCCAGCGGGAGCCCACGTACCAACTCAACATTCATGACACCAAACTGCTGTTCCTCCGCTTTGCTACCGAACAATCGTTCAGCGTCGACACAGGAGGGGGAGGACGAGAGAGCAACATCCACCTCATCCCCTACATCATCCACACTGTGCTCTACGTCCTTAACACGTATGTACATTTTTGATATAACATGTTTATGACAGGAGACATTCAATCTGTACCAAGTGAAGAGCTGTCAAGATGACACACAAACCAAAAGTCAGCCTATTTGACCAACATTCAGCTGGTGTGGTTCATGTTTTTCACACCACTATTATCTCGCTCCGCAAACTGTCACTGCAGTACGAGGGCTACGTCCCGGGAGGAAAAGAACTTGCAGAGTTTCCAGGAGCAGCCGTGTGAGAAATGGGTGGAGAGCTCATACGAGGTTGAAGGACCGCACTATTTCACCATCTTGGCCATGCACATCATGCCGCCTGAACGCTGGAGGACTTCGCGGATATACTTCCTAAGAAGGCTCCTGGTTAACGCACACGCCCGCAAGGTCTCAGCAGTCAACAGCAACAAGTACGACACTCAACCTTCTTAAAAATACATTCTGTCCCTCTTTGTTTTACAGCCAATGCAATATAACAATATTAAAAACCTGCTTCAACCGTGTTATTTGAAATGCATCTCATACCTACATGGTTAGATGCACTGCAAGTTTCCAGCTAGAAAAAGCTGTTTCTTTGATGTACCAATGTTTGTGTAAAGCCGATCTAAGCTAAGAGGATCAGTCTGGAAGCTCTGTGCTACATTTAGGAATTTCGAATGCAAAACACAATTTATCTTGTAACAGTCTCCTACCTTCATCCTCTTCTTCTTCTTTATCATCAGACTCACAGATAAAGCACCAAAGGAATATGCAGTCTATCGCTCGCCTCTCCTCTTCTGGGGCCTGGTGGATCTAGTCTACGACATGTTCAGGGTAAATGCTCGACAGTTTCAAAACTACTATATATGTTGATGGCACAAAAATTTGGATATTTTACAAACCAATTATATTCTGCTGTGTTTATGTTTGTGTGTTGGTCATATCTTTACTATCTAAGTAAAGTTACAGAGACATGTTTGATCCAGCCTTTTAGTGTGTTTGAAAATGTATTGATGCTTTCTCCTAAACAAAAACGTGATCGACCCTTGACATAAGCTGGACATACTTCTGAAATCAAATACCAAAACATTAATTTCTCGTTTGAAAACTTAAGCTATTATAACTGACCTCTCTGCCATTGTCTTCTCTTTGGCCGTACAGAAAGTACCCACGAGCAACACAGAGGGGGGCTGGTCCTTCTCGCTGGCAGAATATGTCCGTCACAACGACATGCCCATCTACGAGGCCTCGGAGCGCGTGCTCCGGGCCTTCCAGGATGAACTTATGCCTGCCGAGTCTTTGTCAGAGTTCTTTGATGTTGTAGGTCAGTATACACACACCTGCTCAACTTCACCACTGTTTGATTATCAAAACACTTCAAAGTCTGAATGACTTTTGGAAATGGGAGAAATCCACATCGACCTAACTGATGCAGCTCTACTTTTGACAGTACTTTCTGGCCTGGTCGGAGCTCAAAGGTTGATATGAAACGTGACTTCCTGTTTGTCTTGCAGGTCTCCTCACTGAAATCGCAGATCCAGACCTCTTCCTGCAGGATTTGTTGAACTCTTTACCCTGATGGCCAACCTCAACTCACACCCCTCCAACACACAACAGCCCTGCAAATAACGTCGGGACACCTACCAACTGAAGCAAAAAAGAAAAAAAAGATTTTCTCTGTTCACACACATGCTGAGACACACAGAGTATACACCATGCTTCTTACTCACTTCCCCTCCCCCGTATGACGTCTTCAAATTAACTTTAAGCAGAAACTATGTGTAGTCTAAAGAAATCATCCACTTTTGGCAACATCTCTGTAATGTTTAAGAAAAAAACACAATGCTGTTAAAGGGTGAGGGGAACACACTAAAACAGAATTTACGCTCTGCTCCTGTGATTCAGGTCGCTTTAGACGAGAAGACGCGAGACTCTGCAAATCATTAAACCAGAGATGTTTTGTGTGTTTTTTGGGTCATGACTGTTACCACCAACAAGGCTGAAGCTTCTCTTTTGTTTTGTCTTTGCAGGTTGTCACAGAATGGCGTGTTGAGAGAATTGAATTATTCATGTTCAAATATTTTGTTTTCTGGTTGATGGAATAACTCGTGAATTCTGTTTTAGAGTGGAAATGTTGGCTTTCAAACGCCCGTCCCCCCTTATGATATTGGAGTGCAATGTAAAGGTGACTAAAAATATTTTGGGATTTGACCCACCACGTGTTAAGAGTGGCATTTGATTTTATCTCGTTTTCCTTCTTTGTTTGTTTGGTTTAAGTTCTTTTTGGTCAGGGCTTTTTAAAAATGGCGAAAAGTTTCAGTGTCACAAGGTTTTTGAGCTAACCTGTCCTTTTCTTGCAGACTTTTGCTGTTTGGTATCCATGTAGGTTCTAACTGGAATTTGAGTGATGGACAGAAAAGAAACATTTTTGATTTGTGTGTATGTGTAAGGTTTATTTTATCAACCTCAGAAGTAATGTGGGGAAAAGAACAATGAATAAAGGTTTGTTTTATTATTTTTTTCATGAAGCTTTGCCTTTGTGACAAAGTGAACTTTAGACTTGTGAAAGATTTCATCTGTTGCAATGAAATATCAGACCTGTCTAAATTAACAATAAAACAGACCGACATTATATCCTTAAACACCTTTTTCTTTGATTAATTGATTTGTCATTCAGTTTGTTTTCTTCTTTCTTCCAGAGCAGTTTCTTCATTTCTTAGGCCCCCAAATCACTGGCAACACTCTTGTGTCAATCCCTAGAACAGTGCTGCTAAGTTTTGAACTTTTCAACTTACAAACTGTTAAAACAGCACCCTTGTACTTGAGAGCTGAATGCATGGTGTGGAGTTCGCCCAGTTTATTGTAAATTCGCCTATTCCCGCTGCTACAATGTTCAACTTGTTGCTGAATGTCTGCTTTTTGAATTTAGCCTCTGATTAATAAAGCTGTAATAATTCCAAATATGATCCAGGGTGGTAACCTCCTCTGTTCCTGACACTGATGCATCACTTTCTTAGACTGCATTAAAAAAAACACATTTGTTTTTGTCATCAGTTAACAGCTGGGCTCTTTCTGTTATTACAACTTAAAATGTCTGATTAAGAATTATGTCATTGCTGTTAAAATGTAAAGAAGCACAGAACCGACACATGTTTAAAATGCATTGTGTTTAATGTACAAGAGGTTTTTATATGCATTTGGATTAGATTTGTATCAGATTAGATTGTTTTAGCAGTTATTTGTTTATTCTTTAAGGGTTTTTCCGAACAAACATCTATTTAAAGTAGTAGAGTAAAAGAATACAGTGCAGTCTGTAAACTACTGTTACATTTTAAAAGGGCATCTAAAGCCCAAACTGCCATATTTTATGGTTTCGACCATTAGTTCCCTGCTGGCTTCCGATTGGTCCATTCAGTATCCACTCTGTCTGCCTCAACCTGTGCTGCTCACATTTACAGCTCCAGCAGTAAAAAGACAAAACATGGGGTGACATATGAAAACTGTTGTAGATGCAGGAGCAGTAGAAAGCATCGCGACTGGAAACATCACAAACTGGCATGGTTTGTGCACGGCCCAGGACAGGAAGGCCCTACAGTGAGTGACAAATACCGCCCAGGTACCCGTCTGCCGAATATCAGTGAAGCGAGACATCCGCACAGAGCTCAGAGGATTCTAAAAGACAACACTCACCCCAGCCACAGTCTGTTCACTCTGGAGCCATCTGGCAAAAGATACAGAAGTATCCGCTGCTGTACCACCTGACTGCAGAGCAGCTACTTTCCTCAGGCTGTGAGACTCTTGAGCTCACCGTCAACACTTCTTTTTTATAACAGAGATGTAGCCCAAAGTAATCAAGCATATATATTTAAATGATAACAAACCTTATAACCTTGTATAATATCCATGCACATAAATGCACTTTTTCAGTATTTGAGATGCACTCAGTTGCATTTTGGACTTCAGGTCAGTAATTATATATAAACCTTCACCTGTACCTTGAGACCAGAGTCCAGGGAGAAGAAGTTGTTTTCTGTGTGGATCATTTTCCAAGGTAGGGCTGTGCGAAGGCCACTAGAGGGTGGTATTCATTAAGACATGATATGTGACAGATGGAAATTGTGACTCCCCATTTTCAATGTGAAACTGTTATTGTTAACTGTTATTTACTAATAACACAACAAATTCCAAGGGTTAATTTTAAGTTTGTGTTCTAGCAGGAAATCAATCTCAACTCAGACTGTTCATGATGAAAACCTCAGTTTATTTTCAACTTCTATATGAAAACACATATTGCACATTTCACTTATAGCTTTCAACGAGACATTTTATACATCGCAACTAAGAATAACATCACTCACAATGTTGTAAAAAAAAAAAACATTTACAAAACAAAGTATGCATTGGCATACACATTTCCCTTTTACACAAAGGAATATGGCTTTTACTTTCACAAAATCTTCTTCTTGACAACATGGTCTTTAAGTGACCAGTTTCAAGGAGTACTAAGGTTTAAGGCAAGAAATGCACATTTTAAGGCCACTTTGGTGGATGACTAATACAATCACAGTGTATGTGGTATTAATCTTACATCTTTTACATGTCAAAAACACACTTCAACAACAAAAAGACCCTAAAAATCTCTTGGATTTACAGTCCTTTTTCCACCTGAAGACTTCTTTTCCATTGGAAACTTCTTCTTGACATAGTGCTGTTATTATGAGTTTGTGAACACACAGCTCCCACATCTCATTTCTTGTTATCTTCACATGTGTGTCCACGTGTTACTGGCAGCACAGCGGCGCCACGTCCTCAGCCGGTGAAGGGAACAACCGCATGGCCTCTCTGGAGGATTTGTTGTAGCCGTTGTGAAAAATCAAGGCCTTCTTCACTGCGAAGAAGGAGACGGTCTTGTCCCACACGTCAGAGCTGGACACCCCGACGTTCAGCTGGCCCTCCAGTGCTGAGCGGAGCCTCACTGCTCTGTCCGTGCACTTCCTCTCCAGAATCATCATCTTACACATACTGAGAAAGAGAAACATCAGATTAATGCTATGTTCACAGGCAAGACACTGGTTTTGAGTTGAACCGAAACCCACAACATTAAGAGCTGTTAAAGGTTTAGATAGAAAAAGTATATTTCCTGCTTTTCCACTAGTAGAATCAAGCTTTTTGATCCCAATAATGGCACAAATAAAACAAAAACTATGTACTATAGTGGTACGTGAGAAAATGCTTCTGCCCCAAAGTCGAAACTAAGGGTCACACACTTTGGGTCAATATTGATCAGTGTTATCTGTGCAAGAATCAGGGCAACATCCCTGTGACCCCAGAGTGACCTTGAATGAGACGAAAGTTCAAAGAAAAGCAATGAGGATGAATCAAATGATGAGTTTCTACGGATGAGTCTTGCGCTTACGTTGTGTGCTGATCCCTCATGGTGAATATGCCGTCGGATGGTTTCCAGGTCCAGGTCTGTGTCGGGTGTGAGACGCGTTCAGGGTTATGATTTAACCCAACGAGACCTCCCTCCCTTATATACTTATGCCAACGTTCCCATCGATTTTAATGCGATGCTGGTTCTCACAGTGTTGGGCCAATCACAAAGCAGTGTTATGACAATAGGATGTGAATGAATTAGTTGAATTCATGGGGTACAATGGCCCCAGTCCAAACAAACAGGTGGGAGGGGCCCTTCGCTGGCCTCTTGTCTCTCATCTGATCCACCACAACGAGGGAGATATCCTCGTTATTGTATCGACTGGCAGTGATGTGTTGTGGGAATGTGGAGGGAAAATGTCGCGCGGCCATTAAACAACATGGTGGACAGAGATGTTGGAAATCAGACCTGAGCTTCAACTTTTTATTCTATGAACTGGTGTAAATGTAGCAGAATTGCCCTTTAAAAGATAGGCCAACTGTAAATTCATCACAGAGTCGATGTGTCAAAATAATAGCTACAGTTCAGGTATACTAGCTATAATTAAAATATAGTTTCTCATGTTATTATTTGTAATATTTGCGTCCTTAATGTGAATTTCTACAATTTATCTCATGCACCTTTGCATTTTTAGGCCCTCTCCTTGACAAACTTTAAAGAAAAACTTTATCGAGCTTTCCACAAAGTTTCCCACCCTTCACACACACACACTCTCACACACACCCTATTCTTCTTATTTAACTTTCTGTCTCTATTTCAGCCTCTCCAATTCTCACGGTGAGCGTCTCCCATGCTTGATTGGCTGACAATAGCGTACGATCCGTCCAGATGGTGTGCCTGGAAGCCCTGTTGACAGCACTGTGTTCCTGGGTGTGTGTGTGTGTGTGTGTGTTGGGATGGAGGGAGAGGGAGGGGGGTTGGTCACTCAATCTTTGTTCGATGGGGCACACTTCCTTTGTGCAGCCGGCCTCAGTGTCATTAACACTGAAGTGTGGGAAGCCTGGGACCACAGCGGCTCCCACGTTCCACACAGGCAGGAAGGGAGCGTGTGACTGAGACGTGGCCAGCGGCAGGCAGGTCAGCCAGCTGTGTGTGAGTGTGTGTGAGAGTGTGTGTGTGTGTGTGTGTGTGTGTGAGGGAGGGGAAAGTGAAAGAGAGTGTGGCTGTCTGTAAGAGTATGTTGGGGGGTGTTTGCCTGATGTGTGAACATGTGCTGGGAGTGTGGAGACTGTTTGGATGTTTACAGTTGAAACCGTTTTCTTGCGGTTCAGATCACGCTCATCGACCGGCAAATTAAAGTGGACAGCCCGAACTTCAAACATCCAGTGATAATACTGAGACTCCAGACTATCACGAAACACTTCATTCATCATGTGGTTTAATTACGCTTTTAAAGTGCCCGAAAATGTGTTGTTCAAGTCTTACATTTTCTCCGTCAAACTGAATTGTAGCTGAAGAATTAGAATTAAATAAGAAACATTAAAGGGGCACTTAAAGGTGGCAGGGTCCGCCACATATAGACAAGGTAAAACGGTTTGTAATTGTGTCGTCCTTTAAGGTAAGTTTGTTTATTCAGCTTATTCAGCCATGAAAACAAAGAGAGTTTTGTTTATTTAGTTTGTTTAGGCACACAAAACATCAGCCAATGAAGATATTTCACTTCTGATTAAAATGTCGTCAAAAAACAACATAGGGCTCAACACTTTATTTGGAGCTAAATCTGACAGTGAGAGCACCTGTGATGTCAGTAATGATGCACAGGAAACCATCCTGTGAAAGAACCAGTGTTGTTGTAATTTCCACAGATGAACTGAACATTATTTATTTGAAGCAACTGAACAAGAAAACTGTCTTTTTTGGGCCTTTAATTAACAGGCTGTTTTGGTGTGTGGGGCAACACAACTTCTCTTTTCTTCATCAAGTACATTTTATTTGAGTCCAAAAAACCTTCCGAGAAGCCCTTCTTCTATTCATCTCTGAGACGTCTCAACTGTTGCACGGCTCCGTGAGGAAAGTCTGCCGTGTCAAACCGGTGGAAGTGGCTGCATGTTGGTCTTTTCTAATGCTTGGCCCTCTGTAACACCCACGTGTGCCTGGTGGCGGAGGCACTTTGTGCTCAATTACGTGGCGGCAGAGATGACATGAGACAGCGGCGTGCTTCCCTCTGGGGTCACCACTTTCCCATATCAACACAAGCACAGGGTCAGTCTCCCAGCTATCCCCCCTCCTCCTCGCTCCCCACCACCCCACCCCGGGCTCTTTCTCTCGCAGTCTATTCCTCCACCTGCTCCCCGGAGACACACTCATTGTCCCCACAGCTATAAACACTTCATTGAGCATGTGGCAGCCCTGCGTTCCTCAAAGCCCTTCCCAGCGCTCTCATTGGCCCAGGGACTGTGAGAAACTCCAACAAGCCCAAGACCCACACATTCATATGGAGATTTGGGTGTATAAATACAGGGCAGAGGCAGAGGAGAAGGCAGCTCATATTCAACAGGCTCTTCTGACTGAGCAGGACCGCTCTGACTCTACAGCTATGGCTCCCACTGTGTTTGGACAAGCAAGCTTTCCTAAGGAACACCTGACTCCTGCTCATAAGGTAAACTTGATTTCTATAAAGTCACATTACTCCCTTGTTGAATTGTGCTTATATCATTTGAAAAAGTTTGATTATTTTTATCTAATTGATTTTTTCTTTTTCTTTTCTGCAGCTGAGAAAGCCAATGGTTGAGAAACTGCGCAGAGACCGCATCAACACCAGCATCGAGCAGCTGAAGTCCCTCCTGGGCCCTGAGTTCCTCAGGCAGCAGCCCGACTCCAAGCAGGAGAAGGCAGACATCTTGGAGATGGCCGTGGCCTATCTGAGAGGCTGGCAGCAGCAGAAGCCGTCCAGCCTGACCTCCGGCTTGATGACGGCCGGCGATGGCTACTCCCGGTGCGTGCAGGAGGCCGTCAGCTTCCTGTCTCACTGCGAGGTCCAGACCCAAACCCACAGCAGGCTGCTCAGCCACTTCCAGGGTCTGCAGGCATCCAGCAAGACCAGCCACAGTCCCTCCACCCTCTCCCCTCCTGGCTCTCCGCTCCATCAGGTCAACTCCAGCAAGGGTGTGAGCCAGGCCGGTGGTGCTCTGTGGAGGCCCTGGTAGGGTGGAAGCAGCATCACTTCCATGCAGAAAAAGAGAACTATGTCTGTGAACGTCATGGACAGAAAGTTAAGACTCACTGAAGTCTGTTTCCTTTTGCTTTGGCAGGAGATTCAATATTGTTGAGTTTTATACTTATGGAGAAATGGGCACCATGTGCCAGTGTTCCTGGTGGAGGACTGAAATGATTCAGGTTTTACTGAATGTGTACACCATGTCTATACACATCATACACAGTGTTTGCTCTGTGATTGTGTTAAATGTTCCTGTGGGGAAAAACAAAATGTTTTGTTTGTTTTGCAAACGTCACTGAATGATCCTCTTGTAACACCCATGTTGGGTTAAAGTATTGAAGTGTCTGAGACACTGTTTGATTCATGTGTTTAAACTACCGTCTATCTCTGATATTGAGTATCACTGACTGATGCATTTCACCAGCTTGGTGTTGATGAATCAAAAACATCCCATAAATGGATCCCATGGATCCACTTCTACTGTAAATCGTATTATGATTATACTTGATTATGACTACATGTAACCATTATTTGGCCGATGTGTGAAGGAGAGTTACTGTTGGACTGATAACTGTTCAGTTGTGATGTTGAATACAGATGTTTTTTCATCTTCAAATGAATACCTTTTATAAAGGCATTTTATGTTGACATCAATCTTTGCCAAAAGAATCTGATGAATTACTTCCTTGAGAAGTTTGTCTTTGAAAGAAATAAATGGAAAACTTCACATGAAGTTTTGAAAACTTAAACAATCTTTGTGTTTTCACTTTTGTGTCAGCGGACAAAGTTCATATAAAATCACACATACAAACCATAGTTTTTGTGTCAGTGACTCCATTAATGACTGAATGAATAATCAATTCCTGTGTGTAGGAGAGCCGGTGGAGTTTTTGTTGGGTTTGTAAATATCTCCATTAGGGATTACACACTTCAATCCTCTCACACAGACAGTTTATCAGCACAACATTTAACTACAAGCAGCTTCACAGTTGTGCCTCACTCAAGTGAACAACAGCAAAGAAATCACAGTTTGACTCCTGTGGCACTTTGTTTGGGCAATGCTAAAAAAGCACTTGTCCCATAGTGACATGTCACATAGCTTTCTCTACCTCCACACAGTCACTTTGTTTGTTGCATTTAGGCTCCACAGGTTTACACGCTTTGTATTGTTGGGGAGAATGATTTCCAGTTTTGGAGAAGAGAAGAGGGACCATTCATACAACTGCAATTAAGTGCATGCTGCTCCTGATGTAAAGGTTAACGCAGACCGAATTTAAAAGATTAGTAGTCATTCTTCAGTAGACTTGTGCAAAGATGAACCAAATTATATTTATTCTGGTCCCAAGCAAAGGCAATGTAATAATATTGACACTCTCAAGCTCATTAGAACCAGTGGAGCTGAACATTAAAGTGCATTTGAATTTAAGAAATAAATGTGTTTTGACATGCACTGATTTGTTTACTACGTGTATTAAATGTAAATGTGACTGTTTTCTACTGTATATCATATACTGTGCCTCAGTATTTCCCACAGGGATCATTAAAGTTTCATCTTATCTGACCTTACTGGTGCACAGGTGGTAAAAAAAAAGAAAAAAAAAGAAGAAAAATGGGGTGCGGTGACACCCCCGCACATCACATGCCCCACTTCTGTTGTGGTGGTCGGAGCATGCTGTCTAGTGCTTGAGTTATGTCTCAAGTGCCACAAAAGTCTTTCACAACTATTCTGTGTGTGCAGAAGTTGTGGAGAATGTGGCATGCCTTGCCTGGGACTTTCTCAGGGTCTCGTTGGCCAGGCCAGATGGTCTGGCTGAAGCTGCCTCCCCTCCCCCTTCAACAGGAGATCAAACACCATAGCTAATGTGATGTGTAACAAGACACACTTCTATTGTTCCCGTCTCGGGGCCAGTGAATAGGCGCAGAGTGTGGGAAACGGGAGATACCACACTCACAGAGAGATGGCTGACGGGAAGCCGCTCTGCACTGCCGCAGGTCTGAGCGAGGGCCGAGACTTTATGGCAGGAATTCAGAGCTCTCAGGCTGCTCGTGGGAGGGGAACTCGTCTTCACACACACTTGTAGACAAAGACCCCCAGCAGCCGTGTAGGGCACACTAACTTTTCAGAGGAGGCACAAACTCACACAAACACGCGGACAATGAAATCAATGGAGAGGACAGATAATAAAGCCGAGCATGGACAGGACTTGACAGATTGGCAGTTGCTACTGTGCTTTCAAATGCTGTGGTGATGCCAACAGAGATACAGACATGAATTAAGAGACAGAGATGTCTTCTTACACATACCTAGACACACAGATGAAGAGCAAACAAGTAGCGTTGCTTACATAAAAAACTATCTGACAGAGTTTAAAGTGCTGACTGTGACAATAAAGATCAACAGGTCACAGAAGGCCCCCAGAGGGAATGCGTATATACATTTACATGTAATCCCTACAGCTCCTTGAAATACCCTCCACTTCACTTGTTTTCACAAAGTACCCAAATATCATACTTGAGAAAAAGTAAAGACATTGTGTTAAACTATCACATTAGTAAAAGGGGTAGTCATCCATACAAATAGTACTTGAGTAAAAGTCTTAAAGTATCTTATATTAAATGTTATTAAGTAGTCAAATTATTTTATTCTGGTTATAAATGTACTTAAGTATCAAAAGTCAAAGTAATGTACTTCTCTTTACGTGTATTCAGCATTTATCTGATTATAGGAATCAGTATGTTTTCTTATTGACTTGCCAATACAACAAATACCTTTAAAAAATATCCTACATTGGCTTTGACACATATGTAAGCTGCAAAGTAACTTTAGTAACTAAAGTAACTGGATAAATGTAGTGAGTAAAAAGAGCAATTTTTGGCACCAAAAAGTAAAGTACAAGTACCCTTAAAATTGTTAATTGTGTTTATTAAATACAGTAAAATAAATACAGTACTTCCCATCCATCACTAAAACAAAGGTGTTTCTTGCCTGTAATAACTTAAAGAAAATCTGCCACTAGAACAAGTGAAAATAGTTTCAAAGTGGGCCAGAGGAGGCAACACTACAAATTAGACAAATATACTTGGTAAGAATCTTTTTGCAGTAAAACGTTGCCAGTGTGTGGATACTCTCTGCTTTTTTTAACTTGGGTAACATATTTGCACGGAGGACTTGGCATGGGGTGTTTCTGTTGTGGCATTTCTACTTTGACTTAATTAAAACTTTGGAGTTCTTCTTTTAGTGTTGAAGAAGGGGTCTGAAACCTTAAATTAAAAGAGTCAACACAGACTTAGGCAGACAGGCTCCTCTGTGCCAGGCAGCCAAGCCAGTTGACTTGATTTTTCCCAGATGGACCGGGACACAGACTTTCTGTTTGTCCTGCAACAAAAGATCAATTAACATTCCCAGTGGAGCATTGAGGAGCGGCATGGCTTTTGTAGCTCATTTACCCTGATGTTGGGGACTGGTGGGAAACTGGGGAGACGGGACTACTCACACTGCACCCACAAGGCCGGCTTCACATCTGGGGCCAGCCAGTGATGGAGGCCCTCAGAGGCACGCTGCCAGCCCGCTAGTAATGCCATTAACTTGACACTAATTTGACACAGTTCATTTACAACAGGGTCTGCAGATCCCTCGGAGGGAAGCAAGACAAGAGCTTAAAGGGTTTCGTACAGTGTTTAAGCGGAACTTGGTGACTAATATGTGACTAGAAACAATAATCTAGATGTGATCTCACACACAGCTGAGCATCCAGGTCTGACTGAAAATCCATGGAAATTTATTAACCTGAGATTAAAAACACATGATCTGAAATGAATTATAAAAAAAATCAATGATAAACTAATGAATAATATAACATAATGTTACAGGTGGCTATCTATCTATCTATCTATCTATCTATCTATCTATCTGCGTGAACTCGGGTGTAAATAAATTATTAAAATGCCCTTAACGAGGGAACAAACTGAATCAAAAAGTCACGCTGTGCGTCATTAGGTGCGCACGAGACCTTTTAGCCTCGCCTCTGCACCGCACGCGGTCTCAACTCGCGCCGCCGAGAGCGTGCGCCCCTCCACTCGCCTGCTTTCACACCTGCGAGGACCCGAGTCAGCCTCAGATCATCGGCAGCGTGCCTCTCCCCTCAGATCCCTGCAGTCTGTCTTCACACATGACTCCTGTGATGGAACAAGTGGAGCAGCAGTTGGATTAAAAAAGCAACAGGTGGGAAATGAAACCTGCAGCCAGCTGACGTCACTCTCTGACGTTGATGACTGCCCCACTTTTTCAGCTTTATGCTGCTCATTCATTTAAATAGTTTAAACATATACACTTTATTTAGAGTAAGTGTGGTGAGAGTGTGACCAAAAAAAAAGGGAACATTTTATTTCCATGTGTCCAAATGCTCCTGTGTTGAAAGCACCAAAATGCTGTCTGGAGGAAGGGAGACTTCCTTTGAAGAGAAAATAAAAGCCTCCAGCTTATATTGTTTTATTACAGTGAAGCATTTGGTCCTTAATTGCAGTAACCCCCCTTTGAAGATGCTGTCTTTCCTGTGCTTCCCTTCCCTCTATTTTACCTAAAAAAAAAATTCAACTCTGACCTTCATTCTGTGATGAATTCTCAGATGACTCTGATAAAGTGTTAATTACCTGTTGCTTATCTTGGGAAACATGCCTCACACAGATAAATGCTCTGTGAGTTATTGACGTGTCTTCCATTGTTGTGCTGGGAGTCCCACTGGTAGGAGTGTGGGAACCCCAGCCCTGCCTGAGCCACATGGCTTTGTTATGTTAATGACTGGGTATAAAATGAGGGAGCAGCTCCCCCATAGACATCAGAGCTAACACTGCCGTTCAGAAGAAGCTGCTCACTTCACCTGCACAGACATGGCTCCCTGCTCCACCAACTACTCCTCTGTTCACCACATCAGGATCTCTGAGAGAGACAACATCAAAGTGAGTACAGGAGGAGATTGTGAGGCTTTTGCATCGTGCAGCACAGATGTCTGATTGTTTATTGTTGAATTTGAATCATGAGCTCACCTACCTGTCTCTTCTCCCACAGTTGAGAAAACCCCTCGTGGAGAAAATGCGCAGAGATCGCATCAACACTTGCATCGAGCAACTCAAGATGATCCTGGAGAAGGAGTTCCACAAGCAGGAGCCCAATTCCAAGCTGGAGAAAGCCGACATCCTGGAGATGACTGTGAGCTTCCTGAGGCAGCAGCTGCAGCCCGGCCTCCGTCACAGCACAGACTACAACCAAGGCTACTCTCACTGCTGGAGGGAGTCCGTCACTCGTCAGCAGGTGAAGCAGCACCATCAGGCCCAGAGAGCCAGAAACTCATCCACAGTCTGCTCCACCCTCAGGCCCACCACGCTGCAGGACAGCAGCAGCAGCAGAGGCCCTGTGTGGAGGCCCTGGTAGAGGCATGCAGACTTTGTGAGACCTGATGGGAGCTGCTCTCTCCCTCACTGTGTAGGAAATATATTTCCAGCCTGCTCATTCATGTTGTTAATGAGTGTTTTTAGTGTTTCATCACATTGATGAGAAGATACCTATAATATCACAGTATCCTCATACTTCACAGTGAAGTTATTATCAGTGTTTTGTTGCAATTGCAAATATATTAATTGTGTGAGATGTAACTTGTTTTCAAGTTAAAAGTGTATGTCACAATTGTTTGAAACTAGCGTTGTTTACGGTGCATGTTTATAGTGACTTATTTACCAATTTAATAAAGGAAGAAAGGGGGCACCCTGGTAGCTCACCTGGCAGAGCGTATACATGTATCGAGTCCTTACAAGCAGCACCCTGGAGTCAAGTCTGACCTGGCTCTTTACTGCATGTCATCCCCTCTCCCTCCCCTGCCCTGTCTGTCTGTCTGTCTCCAGCTCTCACTCTCTAATAAACCAGATATACTGAAAAAATAAGTATAAGTGTCTTTACTTACAATACAATATGGCTCTGTATTTTAGATGTGTTTTCTGATGAAATGGTGACAAAGTTATTTTTTAGACATTTGATGCTGTTCTTACTGCAGCTAAAATTCACATTTACATGTGTGATTCAGTTAATACCAACTTTCCTCCAGCATGCTAAACCGCCCCTTTGTTTTCAGTCTAAACTATTATTTGCCCACAGGGTTCAACACTTTGCTGATGTCTTGTGTACGTCTTTTTTTGTTTTTTAAATGAGCTCTGAATAAGATTAATTAGAATAAAGGCTGTCCTGTTTCCTCATGTTGGCCTTTATAAAGCTTAAATCAAAAAGTCTATTGTAGTCTGAGATCAACCTTCCAAACTTTGAAAAAAAAAATGCATGTAAATGTGATTTTGGGCAAAGTTACGAGGTGATCGCATTGAGTTACAGTTGATAATTAGAGCAGGGAAAATAATGTATAATTGTGCCTCAAAATTGTTCTTGGCCACAAGCAATTCTTTAGCATTTTTTAACCAATTATGCTTTTGGTGATGGGGACAAAATTGGTGATTTCACAAAGTTAAGGGGACATGTGCCCAGTATCCTCAGTGCAAATGACACCTGTGAACTTGAGTATTATTTATGTATGAAAGCATCCTGGTATTGATTGCGTCCTAGTCCAGCCATGACATGACCTTTTGACCTCTAAAAGACCTTAAAGTAGACATTCATGAAAATGTCCCCAAAAGACTGCCAAGAACGATTTACTTATTTATTTTATTGATTGCATTACAGTTTTAGACTTTTAACCTTCTTTAGTATTTTATCATTCTTAGTTTTAGTGTTTTATTATTTTTATTTTATTTTACTGCCTCTAGTGTCTCCTCAGTGAAATACATCAATGATAGCGGTTTCTCAGTTCCACAATAACTGTTGTTAGTGCCCTGTTTTATTCATTACCGTTTATTTATTTATTATTACTCACTCTTTTATTTCACTTACTGTGTTTAAGTAGCTGTTAAGTGTGCTACATTACAATGTGTGAAAAGTGCTCTATAAAGAAAGTCTGATTGATTCTCTATAAAGATACATGTTTTTATACTAAGTTAATTCATAAATAAAAACAATCTGGAATCAGCATGTTTTTTATGATTGTATCTTTTTATTGTTAATTGTCATACAAACGTTTAAGAGCCAAATATTGTGATAGCAGAACAGTAATAAAGACATCCCATCAAAAATGTTAATATGGAGATCCAACTGCGTTCGCTCACACAAACACACACACACAAGCGCGCGCGCACACACACACGCACACACACACACCATCATCATCATCATCATCTTCAAATTTGGCATAGATAATTCAACACAGAAGAGAAATATTCTCAGTATAACTCAGTATGTCAGATACATATACTGTTACATCGAGCAGTCCAAAGATAAACTCCACTGGAGTAAACAGTCATTTCAAAAGATTTGACCAAACCGTCATCACTCAAAATCAACCAGCTTTAAACACGAAGGAAAAGCAAACATCAGGTGTGAATCAAAGTCAAAGCAGGACAATCTTCAAATAAGTGAGAGCCTTCGCTTTTACTACTTGTCCATCAATGTGATGAGACAATAAAGAAACCCACCGAGAACAAGCAGGCTGGAAATATATTTCCTACATAGTGAGGGAGAGAGCAGCTCCCCTCAGGTCTCACATAGTCTGTGTGTCAGAGTCTTTACCAGGGCCTCCACACGGGACCTCTGCTGCTGCTGTCCTGCAGCGTGGTAGGCCTGAGGGTGGAGCAGACTGTGGAGAAGCTGCTGGTTCTCTGGGCCTGATGGTGCTGCTTCTCCTGCTGCTGGAGGCCCTGCAGAGGAGTGGCGGAGGCTTCTGCGTTGGATCCTGCAGAGAGAAAGTGCACAGAGTCCCTCCAGCAGTGAGAGTAGCCTTGGTTGTAGTCTGTGCTGTGACGGAGGCCCGGCTGCAGTTGCTGCCTCAGGAAGCTCACAGTCATCTCCAGGATGTCGGCTTTCTCCAGCTTGGAATTGGGCTCCTGCTTGTGGAAC
>OMLP01044019.1:3666-16166 GCA_900302685.1 Spondyliosoma cantharus
AGATTGCCCTAGCCAAAATCTCAACAGATGGGCATATTCCTGGAAGCATGGGGAAGAAACACTTTGATTCCCCAGTCTCTAGGACCTAGGGAAAGGCAGGTTCCCATTTTTCACATATTTGGCACATGTCCTGATATGTCCAGAAAACACGTATGTGTGTGTGTGTGTATGTCAGGTGCGACGCCGGCTACAAAGGCACTCAGTGTGAGGAGCCGCAGGACTTCAACATCCTCTACGTGGTTCCCAGCGGACAGAAGCTCCACTACGTCCTCATCGCCGCCATCATCGGCGCCGTGCAGATCGCCATCATCGTCGCCGTGGTGATGTGCATCACAAGGTGAGGCGGCGTCCAGTTAAACACAAACAGACTTTACTGACACATTAGAAAGGAGTTGAGGGGTAAAGGACTTTGTTCTGAGAGAGTAGAAGATCAGATGTAGAAACAGACTCTGGTAGAAGAAGTCCTGATTCCACTTCTTTACTCCGGTAGAACTAATAGATTATAAAAATGAAAGGAAGTTTGTGAAAATGTAATTAAATGTGAGGTGAAACACAGAGACAGAGGAGTTTAATCCTTCTGAGACGACGATGATGAAAAGACGGGTGGCAGAGGTTTTAATCCACCTGTTGAGAAACATAACAACACCTTCTAACACCTGGTGATAATCCCCTCGTGCATAATGTGAAGTGAACACAGGTACAGCAGCAGTTAGCGAGTCGTTCAGGCACATTTGAAAGCGTCTCTGCTGTTGCTTGAATGTTTTTTGTGTCTGCCGGACAAAAAAAAAACGCCGCCTGTGAACCCGGCCTCGTTGTTCCTCCGTCACACAGGAGGTGTAGGTGTGATGTCTGTCAGGACGGAGCTGCCGGTGACAGCTGAGGCTTAAAGCTGAGGAGAATTAAACAGGATTTGATTTGGCCTCGTTTCTCTGCTCGGAGGCAGCCGGCAGACTTTCCTCCGTCACCCCGAGGAGGAAACAAAACTCCCGTCTCTCGCGGCGTCGAGAGGTTTTCTGGCAGCTGACAGTGAAACAAGCTTCTCTTTTCATTGATATGTTATAAATTCATCTGCTAATAAACGTGGATGTGCTGCTCCACCTACATGTCACCACCGGGAAGCATCCATCCACCTCAGACGGCGTTTCTCACCACACATTTTAGGAGACGTTCACCTCGTTACCTCCTCGTGTCGTAGTCCACAAAACATTTCTGGAGCTTCACAACAACGACAGCGCTGCAGTGTCCTCCATTGAAACTTAGCCGAATTAGCCGTTAGCACTTCCTGTTTGCACTGTAGCGGTGGATCTACAGACAGCTCTCACTAGGCGGCTTTGATACTGAGGAAAACTTAAAAACGTGACGTTTTCAAGGCAGGTTCTGTGGATTTAAAGAACACTGCTTTGTTTGTGCTTTAGTAAAACTGTCATGAGGAGAACAGATGTAATAAATGAATCTCTCTCTGTGTCTCTTTAGGAAATGTCCGAAAAACAACAGGGGTCGCCGGCAAAAACAAAACCTGGGACACTTTTCCTCGGACACTAACTCCAGGATGGTATAGCCGCGACGGCCGCGGTTCTTTTTGATAAGTTTTTTCTTACGGCGTGGGAAGACCATTTTTTTAACGGTAGATGTTAACGGTATCCATTTTGTTTTCTCTCTCTCTCTCCTGGGAAACCATTAAAAAAGAAGAATGAGGATATTTATTTAAGGGGCCTTATTTTCCCTCCTGGTTTTTTTATTTTATTTTTTATGGACGGGAGATTTTTTGCGCATCGATTTTTCAGGATTTTTCTTTTAAACACAAAAAAAAAAAAACAAGAACGAGGAGCCGAATCGTCCGAACCCGCTGTCACTTTACATCGTTACCATGTCTGCTGTCTTAATTACTTCAAACTGCTTCGTTAGAGGTTTTGTTGAATGCTTTATGAAAATGGTTCCTTTGGTAAACTGGCTCACAGATTAACGTCCGCCCCGTCTGGAATGTGATATTTATTGGACATGATTATTTCTATGCCCCTCTCAGTTTTACTTGTTACTAATAATGTGCAGCTGATCACCAAATGCAGTTTGTTTTTCATTTTTAATGTTTTTATAGGAGGCGAGTGCGGCAGCCAGTGATATAGAAATGTTTACACTTATTCTTTTGGTATGAAAGTCCATGTAAAGACGTCACTGTGTTCAAACAAGCTAATAATTTATTATTATTATGATACTGATTTTCCTTTAAAGTAGTTATTACTTCACTTTTTATGTTAACTTTGATTTCAAACGTTGGTTTCTAAAAGTTCTAGTTCCTGTATATTCGCATGACTTGTGAAAACTGTGTACTGTGGTGTAGTTTAAACTTTTTAAAAGAAAAGCCGACGGCCTCGACGCCTCCTCCATCTCAGAACCGCAGAGATCCGTAAAGTGGACCTGGTGACGGAGGACCCCGAGCTGGAGGTCAGAGTCGCTGTCATGAAGAAAAGAATGTGTAATGTTTGGAACGACGCTCGGCTGTCTTCAAACACTGGACGCACAGCAACGTTCTCCTAAAACCACTTTTTGCTTCGACGAGGAGCCGAGTCGTGTTTGATTTTGACGCTCAGACGCAGGAATGTTTTTGCATCTTCGTCCCCCAAAAAAAAAAATCTGATTTCAGAGGATTGTAAAGGAAGCTGTGTCGGCTGTTTCGGGGGGTTTGAAGGACAGACGGCAAACGGAGGTCGACTCTAAATGACATTTTTTAATGTAACCGGGGGGAGAAAGTCTCGGTTGCTCGTGGCTGTAATCAAGGTTTTTTTTGTCTTTGAATGTGAGAGAATAACTGTCTTTTAATTTTAATTTACTTGTTTTTAGATTTTGCATTTGTTCCTCAGCGAGACGCTCAGACACACAGAGGATCCCTCACAACCAACCGATAGTGGAAACATAACAAGCATCACTTAGAGAGCCCGTTTCCTCCTGGTGTCAACATGCGGTCCGATCCAGGGTTTACAGATGTGAGCGGTGTCTCTCTGCGTGTTCTTATGATGACGTCTTAAACAGTGATGACGGATACTTTTCAGAAAGTTCAGACATAAAACAAAAAGAAAGCAGTTTGTGGACAGGATGGATCTTTTCTGTGGCGTCCTGTCGTGTTCCTGTGTTTATTCTAACGAAACCCGTTGATGTGTTCTGTCTGTCAAGTTTCAAATTGTTGTGCATTTTATATCGAAGACGCTGTCGGACGGAAACCTTTGTTTGCTTCTGATCAGCATTCAAACACTTATATTCACATCAAACCGGACACTGTGCGGTCAATCAGTCACAAACTAAACCTTCTGCGACGTCTGTGATCAGGAAACACTTGACACGCGTTTAAAACAACATGTAGACGACTTCATCCTGGCCATGTTCTTTTCTCCACCAGTTGTCAAGTCGTCAACACAGGAGGAAAATAATTTCCATCAGACTTTGATCACCAGTAAAATAAAACTTCTCACTTCCCCTTCAGGGCTTCTGTAAGAGACTGAGGAGAAGAACTTAAAGAGCGTGAAGACGTTAATGATCAGTGAATTGGTTTGGGTCCTTTCACACCAGCGTTATAACAGTGAAGGTTTGGACCTAAACTCATTAATTTCAATGAAATTGTCATGTTGAGTGGATTAGCCGGTGGCTGCAATTAGACTAAATCTGCTCTGACCTTTTGTTTGGAGCTCTGACACGCTTGAATCACAGTTCCTACAAATGATGTTGGCGGTTCTGACCTTTAGCCAACAAGTCCAAAAGTATGACGCCGTTACATCAGCTGTGTAGCACCACGTGGTTCTTCATAACCATGCTGGAGATTTAACTGCACGATGGTACACACGATTATTGTGTTAACGTATTGTTCGACTAGTGACCAAGATAGCTAGCAAGCTACCCTGTTACCTTCTGGCTGGCTAGTACTAGCATGTGCACAGGTAGCTAACATATTACCTGTTAGCTGAGTATCCACATTCACCGACGGTACCAACGAGCATGCAACAGGCTGCCAGTAAAGCCTGTTTCACAACTGCTTGTGAATAAATGGCCCAAGTAACAAACGCTAGCATGAGTGTACTTAGCTCCACGGCTAACTGAGCTACCACCTGTTTGACATCGGGTCATCAAGACAGCAGGATGTGGGTGCATGACGTGATCCATAGGAGACAAAAATACAGTGAATGTTATCGCCTCGGACAGGAAAAATAACAAGAGCGACGCTGACGTCAGCAGAGACTTTCTGCACAGTTGAGAGAGCTCAGAGCTCAGACGCTCTCACTTCTTTTGGAAACGACTGGAAATAAGTCACTGGCGCTCAGAAGAAACAATATGTGGAAACGGGTTCGTAAAGCTATAAGTGATAAATACATAATATGTCACCTCGCGTGATCCGGTAGGGAGGGATGATCCTCGCTGTGTATCTGTAGAGGAAGTGAATCTGAGAGTGCTGGGATCCAAAATGTGAGTTCAGGGGAAAGTCTGTCTTCTCTGTGTGTTTGTGATTTTTATTTTCTGTCACAGGAGTTTTTTTGTTTTGTTCTGTCTTCGTCTACGTCTACAGGTCGTAGGTAAACCCTCCTCCTCCTCCTCCTCCTCCTCCTCTTCCTCCTCCTCCTGCTCTTGAGCAACGTGTTTCTACTTGTTGTCGACCATCGCAGCCGTGACTTCTCTAAATGTGACTAGAATGTGTTTGACATGTTAATATTCTGCATGTAGACTTTGAGAGGCTACTTTTGGTCTCTGCCGAAATAAAAAAAAGGAAATGTTTTTTTAATGTACACATGTGCCGCCGTGTCGTTTGTGTGAACTGTTTCTTGATTACGGTTTCTTCCTCTGACACTCATTTCCCTCCTCACGCTTCTCAAATGTGACGATTTTCATCTTTTTATCTTCTGTTAAAATGGCCAAAGACAACTTGAACTTTGCAATATATTTTCTTGAGTTGTGTACTTAAAGTTGTCCTAGATATTTACAACAATGTTCAAGTTTACTTTAAGGTAGTGGTGCTTTTTCTTTAGTGGCGTGTTGCTATAACTTCCAGGAAAATGAGAAAGGAAGTCAGCGGATGAACTTAACCAAACATAACTTGAGTAAAACTAAAAAGTAACGGAGTTAATACAGATAGAATTCATCAGGAATGGTTGTTTAATGGTGTGTTCGCCCACAGAAAGGCACATTTTTAATCTGGAAAGTGTGTGTTTATATTCAGGTCGACTCTGATTGAACTCAGCACTCAGCAGAGACTCTGGTTCTGGTTCTGGTTCTCTGTCTCTGAAGTCCATTTCCCCTCCAGCTCCAGTCAGTAGTCAGCAGAACAGAACCTGGAGGTCAGCACCGGATCACTGCTGCAGTCAGGCTGATCAACAGGAGTGAAGAGAAATCACCTTTTTAATCCCACATGTTAAAAAATCTCTGAACTCTTCTCCGGATCAGAACAGAATCTGATGAGACTCCAGGTGTTGTGGATCCGCACCGACTCTCTCAGAGCCTGAAACTCAGGTAAACACATTTCTTATCGGACATTTTACAGCATGTGTAAAATCTCTATTCTGGCGTGCAGTGAAATATAATTTGACTCAGAAGTACAGAAGCTTTGGGACTCTGTGGTTTAAAAACCAGGACAGGTGAGGTTAAATATGTCCTCCAGCTGTGTCTTCATTATCAGGCTCCACCCACCTGTCAGAGAGGAGGGGCTACGTCGTTAACTAAAGCTCCTGTCTAATTAGAATGAAAAGTGAAAAAAACTGCCTGTGTGCCGAAGAACCAGAACCGGAGCAGAGGTCATCGCCTCTCCACGTGAAAATAAACCAACATGTGTGTCGAACATTCGTACGAGGGGGCTGAGACTCAGGCACGCTACCCCGGGGTAAATATAGAGTCATCGTGTGAAGCCGGTGGGGTGAGGGGGGATTTTCAGGGGCAGCTGCTGGTTTCAGTCCGACACATTCAGCAGTCAGTCATCTCCAAACTACCACGCTGTAAAAAAAGACGTCGATCAGTAAAAAGTCCCAGATCCTGAAGTCGTTCCTCCTTCGTGGACAGGAAAGAAAACAAAAGGCAGCACATAGAAACACACAAATCCAAAATATTGTTTATATGTGGCGGACCCTGCCACCTTTCTAGCTTCAACAGCTTGTTTATCAGTTATGGATAAAACAAAATATCCCAGAGTTTGTATTCTTACCTCATTAATATTGTAAATATTAAAACTTCTACTTTTTCACTTGTTAATTACAATCCTTCATATTTAATTACAAGAGCTTACAGATGAAAATTAATTCTGTTTCTTCGCTCAAATAACTTCTGGATGTGACATTAAAACTACACAAAAGCAAACTTTGGTTGCAAGAAAGTAAAAACTAGTGGAGATTAGGTTTGATAACCAAAACATAAAAGCCGATAAATAGCTTGTAGAAAAATGTATCCATCATGAAACTTTTAATTGCAAACCACAAAGTTCTTCAGACGTCTGTGACTGAAGTGGAAACGATGTCTGACATTAGATTGTAAAAACTGAATCTGAACCCTGATGTCTTTAATTCTGTCTCTTTTCAACGTCGATGTTTTTGCTCAGTAGGCGACGGCAATCTCATGGCTGTCAAACTGTGAGTTAAAGACCGACAACTAAACACTCTGAAGTTACAACTTAGACACGCAGAGTACTCTTAGCTCATACTGTAATGCTCAGAATAAATAAATCCGTCAGTGCTGCGGCTGTTCGGAGGAGCGAGAGGTAGAATAGTGTCGGTCTGACACTCCTCGAGCCGTCACTATAAAGAGCTTCAGATCTCAGTCACAGTCAATGTTTGGACTCTGCTGCCCGGGGGAGAGTAAAAAGGGCAGCGCTGCAATGTTTAATCCCCCACAAACATTCCAGCGCTGCGTAATCAGACCAGACAACTGGGACTTCTCTGCATGTGTGATCGCGGAGCTGCCGTTGATGTACATGCTTTCGCAGCTGCTAGCATGAACATACGTGCAAATATCGGAAAATTATGAATCAGCCTGCGTGGCTCTAACAGAGCAGAGAAGGACTTGGACGGGGATTTCCATCATCCTCTGCTTTGCATCTTCCCAAAATGTCTGAGTGTCGCCTTACAAAGGCTTTTTATTTTTAGTTCAGGGGGTTTCGTGTGAGCCTTGCCGCTCCCCGCTGAGTTTAGCGCCTGGCCCACATCCCGATGAGGTCTGAATTCAGGTTCCCTTTGGACCCTGAAGTCTTTTTTAAAAAGGGGTAGGTGGAGTTTCTTCTCTCTCCTGTCCCCAGACCTGAGTTCTGGTCACAGCGGTTGGGTGTTGCCACTCTCTGGTCTCCCTTCTGGTCCCTTCCCCCAAAGTACAGCACATACCTGCACATTTTTAAGCAAGTTTCAACCAAATTTCATCGCCCCCAGTCATCGAAACTCTGCAATGGATCAGCACAAGTATCGCACGGCGGGCGTCCAGGAGAAGCTGGAGATCATCGGGGTGGAGGACGAGGCCGGGAACCCCATCAGTGCCCTGACCATCCTGTCCCTGCTGGAGCGCGTGGCCGGCATCATCGATAACGTCCAGTCCTGCCAGCAGCGCATGGAGGAGCGTCAGCTGGAGCTGGAGACCAACATCAAGACCATCCAGGGCGATGTCCTCAAACTGGCCAAGGACCACACCGACACCAGCGGCACGGTGGAGAAGCTCCTGCAGAAGACCCGCAAGGTCAGCGCCAACGTCAAGGAGGTTCGGACGCGCGTCGAGAAGCAAAATGTCCGCGTCAAGAAGGTTGAAACCACGCAGGATGAGCTGCTCACCCGCAACAAGTTCCGTGTCGTCATCTATCAGGTAAGACGAGGTGTTAGGACTTGTTTCTGACAAATGTGAAGATTTATTTCTGGGTTTCTTGATCTCAGAGATTCAACGGTTTACTCGAAACTCAAACATTTCAAATATAAATGAAATAATTTGAATTTTAGGTTGAACGGGCCACCAGCATATTCTGACTTTAAACAAGATGTTGTTTGTGGTGTTCAGGAGTCCATATGAACGCCCTCCTCGTCTCGTTCTGACATTTTGACTCAAGTAATACTGAACGTGATCACAAGCTTTGTCTACACACATCCCTCTGTCTCAGGTCCCATATTCCAGCCTTCAAATGGAACTAGTGTATTCTTGGTTACAGCGTGGACATTCATGTACATGATTTGCTTGGCATTTAGTGGTTTAAGGCTGGATTCAGACCAAATCCGGTGGTGCGTCACAAATGTGGGTCTTCCCATTCATTTTAATGAGGGCAGTCCGTTCTGGCTTGGAGGAGGAGGGGGGGCTCCCGGAAACGCAGCCCGACGTCACGTTGCAGTGGTCATTCACATAAACTGGTGGCCAGAGTTGCAGCCTGAATCACTGAAACCACAGTGGAGTGTAATGTGTCGTGTGTATTCACTCAGTTTGACTCTGTGCACCAGTTAAAACGCACCGTGCATGTTTAACCTGCAGATCAGATCAGAGCAGAACGGGTCGGTAGCTGTAGCGTGTTATTCGGCATCAATGGACGTTTCTCTGTGGAGCGTGATGTTTAACTCATTCAGTTTGGTTTTGTGCCCCAGTTTAAAACACACTGCAGTGACCAGCATGCTAGTAGCAGAACAATATAGCAGCTTCAACTTTTGGGTAACTGATCAGCGAGGGGGGGTTCCCAACACGTCACACACACGGACCATGGAGTCACTCCCACATCGCCCTGCAGCGTTTTGCAAACAAATTGAATTATTACGTTTTGGTGAAAGTGAATGTCACCCATGCAAACATTGCTTGACTTCAAGTCTTAAAGTATCTGATATGACATGTAGTTTAGTTTATAAATAACAAAGAGGTCGGTCGTGTGTTGTAGCAGGAATCCATCGTGCACAGTGAAAAAACTCAACTCTAAAATAATTAACTGTAAAGCCGGTCAACACTCGAGGCTATCAGTGGACGTTGAGGTAGAGCCGCTCCTCTCTGGATTATCAGATCCACGGTCCCGTTTAGGAGGAACTGGAGCATAATTAAATTAAATATCAAAAATAAAGTAGATTCCTTCCCTCAGGCGGTGCAGACTCTGCCGAGCAGAGAGATCTTAACTCAAATGAACTCTGACTCAATTCATTAAGCGCTGGACGCAGTAAGAAGCCGAGCGGGGATGTGAGGAAATGTGGTTTTAAGTTCGACGCTTAAGAGCCCTCGCCTCCTTAATGCAAGGCAATTTATAGAAAAGCTCCCTCGTTACGTGGGTAGAGCACACTTTCATCAGGAAGGCTGTAATCAGGTCAGGTGAAACGAGCGAAAAACAAGATGATTCACTACAGAGTGTAATTGGTAATCTGAATCATTCGACTGAACACAAATGTTTGAGTGGCTTTGAGCCTAAAAGTCAACATTTGCACGGCTCCTGTTGAGTCATCCTCTCAACAGGAAGGGATGGAAAATAAACGGAGCGAGGCGTCTTATCTCCAAATAGACGCGCGATACGAAGAGAACACTTTGAGGCCCTCGTGTTGATTGAGGAGGCCCTCGCTGCTGAGGAGATGGACGGACTTTATAATAGCCTTAAATTGGAGTGCTGCTGGATTTTCTGTGTGCAAGCAGCTGGTCAGATGACAGACAGAATAAAAACACATTTCTCTGAACTCTCAGGACTCTCAGCGGTGATCAAAGACTCTCGATGCATCGCTGCAGGCGTCATGAGTGCAGCTCCGGTCAGACAAGGGGAACATTTTAAGACGCAGAAGCTCGATCAGAAACACTCAGTGTGCTGTGAACAGCTTTCGCTGCGTGGCGAGTAATCTGTGGTGGTTGGATCAAAACATTAATTAAAAGAAAAGAAAACTCAGCACGGCTTTAGGATAAACACCTTCAAAGTGAAAGTGAAGTGAAGGTTTTTATTTATAACACTTAAAGCTCATAGTTAACTTCTGAAAAACCTTCCAGGCCATGAAGGGAACGCTGCGACCCGCCACTGGAACTTGTTATACAGTAACAACTCCTCCTCTCATGACAGTAAATGAAAGATGACTCCTTGTCTTTACGTTGGACTCTGCATATCTTTACCGGTCAGTATGAGACAGAGACGTTGCCCTCGTTAACGTCCAGACTTCAGAATAGTAACGGGGCTGCTATGTGCCGCTAACAGCTGCGGTGGATCCGTGACACGGAGGACTATTCTGGGACGGCAGCATTTTGCCTCCCTGCCAGCAGTGACACGCCATAAACTGCTTTCAGCCAGAGTCGGGGTCTGACATGGCAGCTTGACATGAGGGGCAATATGTCGAGAGATTGTCGAGCCTCAATCACTCTGACCTGAAACAGAAGTACAGGAACAGAGGGCAGGATAACGAGAACAGACTCAGACGGATCAGGATTAAAAATACTGATTTGTGCAGGTTTTAACATCCAGTAAAAATCCAGTTAAAAATGAGCTGCGCTGAGGTGGGGAAGTATTAACGGTCCAGTGGATTTAGGGGTGTGGTTGCAGATTACAGCCAACTGAACACCCCTCGTCTCACCAGCCTATAAATACAGTGGCTGCAAAAACGAGAAAGGTTCCCTAAAGAGTTTGGTTTGTCCGCTCTGGGCTACTGTAGAAACATGGACCTGCTCCTTCTGATGATATAGAGCACCAAAGTCAGTCCCTTATTGTGGAAATAATACGTCTGGTAGTGAATGAAGAGAGACGGATGATCCTGTTTGAATTGTTTCATGAATCACAGATGATGTTTGTCATCAAACTAATGAAACATCAGACTGAAAATACGTCGTTATAAAGACGACACCGTGTCGTTAGTGACGTCGTCTCCTCACTTAAACATTGTCGAGCTGCTCCTGTAGCAGCTCACAGAACTGAACCAGAACCAGGACTGCAGTTGTGAATATGAGCAGATTTATTGTGATGTTCATCTTGTTCACAAGCTTTTCTGAGTCCAGTTGGCTCCATGTTGGTTCTGGTGCCGTGTTGATGAGACGATGTCGCTCACTGAGCTTTAACACAAAACTACATGAGATTTTATTATCTTTATTATCTGGAAACTGTGACGACATCTCATTAAAGTAATCCGTCAAACATCAACTTATAGACTTGAAGTATTATCTTTTTATTATATCCGTTGACTACTGGACGGAATTTCTTCAGAAATAAGGTCCCACGAGGTCCACTGGAAGGTGTGCGACACTCTAAGGTCCCGAAAACGCAACAAATTTTAGTATCAGATGATATTACACTTATTAAGATATAACTATTAATTTATTTTTCTTGATTTTTGCTCATTAATTCCTCCTAAATCCTGCAGCATGATGACAGAAACAGTTAAATCCATCAGGAGGATCTAACATCTATTCTGAGCACTTTTTTTAGGCCTACATTTCTTCACATGTTGTCAAACTGGCACCATTTAAGTTTCAGACGTGAAAGATTTTCAACCAAGTTCTGCAGGAGTGTCACGATTTTGATTTTAAATCCAAAATCGGTCAAGATGAGCTGTCAATCATCTCGATCAGCTCACACACACAATCACCCGCAGAGGAAACTCTGACAGATGTTGGGTTTATTTCCTTTTTGCAGAGATCTTTTATTGATTTGTTCGAGGAGAGGTTTCACTCTGGATTAGATCTGAGAAGCTGAACTTGAAGATTGTTATTCTATGTTGAACTTCTGGTGGATGAAGTCACCTTCTTCACTGTTAGCTGACACTGTATTAAATGTAAATATGTGATTACCAGGTTATATTGATGATTAATAAACAACCAATAAATTACAGCGTCCCAAAGATAACAGCTCAGAGAATAATCAGTGAAATTAGCTTTACAGAAGCTGAAGCTAACTGTGCCGCTGGTCCTTCTTCTTCACTCTTTGTGTTTCTGTGCACAGGCTCCAGGTTTAGCTCTGTTCGGTCCCCGGCGACTGTCCGCCCTGCCTGCAGATGAGACAGTCGCCGTGTTGAGTTTCCTCATGACTGATGTGCTGTCGGTTATTCTGAGGCCTCCGTTCATCTCCTAATATAGAGCTTCAGCTGCGGTCATTTAACCAGGAAGCAACAGGCAGTTTGTTAGGGAGCGCCGTCGCCAGCGGCTGAATAATGAAGGCCGGGACGGTAATAAGAAAAAGATAAATGGTTGCTGGTTAACACTCAGGGCCGCTCAGCCTCGGCTGTTGTTCACAACACTGGACATTAGAGGACAGTGTGTGATTTCAGATGAGTTAATGACTTTTAGTTTGTGATATTTCTGCTGTGTGGCAATGAGAGAAGCTGAGCAATGACAAGGTTGTGAGTTAAACTTCCCACCGGCACCGACACGATTAAAACGAGAGGTCACCAGCTAACAGAGAGCGTTACGTAACACCCGACAGCTCTGCAGGTTCAGAGTGAAGTTACAGAGGAATATTTCTGCATATTGATCATTGACAACAGAGCAAAACATTCAGACTGATTTATTTTAAGATGGAAACTGAATACAACAAAATATCTACTGTCCCAACGTCTTGTCAAACTTACCCTGTGTTGTTGATA
>OMLP01044020.1:0-11956 GCA_900302685.1 Spondyliosoma cantharus
ATGATCATGTTTCACGTTGTGGTCCTGGGGGCCACTTTCATCAGAAGAAGTGAGCTAGCTGCTAGGCGAATGCTGAACGGACCACGGCAGACCTCAGTACCACGAAGGTAAGCTAATGTGAATCGGAATTATAAGCAAAATCACGGGAATCAATAATACAGCACAGCTGCGCTAGAATGAAAATCAGAGACGTCTATCATCAGATGGATGATATGGAAAGAAAAGTTAAACATGAACACTAAGCTTTTCCCAGATTATCTAAATTATACACAGCTTTTAGTTGTTACCCTGGCTCTTAAAAATGCAATAACAGCTGAAAAAGTACTTGGGTGAGTGTGTTTTTTAATATTTACCGTTCAATAACGAAATCGCTGCTGTCTGTCCCATAGAAGAACATGACAGCCAGCGTATGTTTTGGAACTATTGGGGCTTACATGAACACAAGCAGATCCGTCATTATTGTTGTTGTTGTGAGACACCGCGTGGTGGGGAGATGACGTCATCGTTTTGGAATGTATGCGGATTCGCCATCCAGACGGCAACGGGAGGGCTCCGTTTTCGGATTTTTCCACCCTGAGACCCGTTTTCAAAAAAGTGCGTTTTCAGGCGCTGCGTTTCCCGTTTCTGTCTGGATGGTCGGGCAAAACGATTAAATAAGAGTGCGTTTTCACTAAAGAGCGTTTTCGTCTGTACGGCCTCGTAATGTTCACCCAAAGCAACATGCAGGAAGATGCAAGTCCAAATGTGAGTACAGGTAACTGGAGAGAGCAGCCAGTCAAGTCTGCATCTCCAGGCCCAGCAGCTCCCCTCACATGGGTAGGGAAACCATAAGATATTCATTGTCGTGACCTTAGGGGATTTCCTTAATCAGCCAGAAACTTTACATCAATATGCAAAAAACTAAATCGCCCCCTCCGAGTTGTCTTTTCGCTTTCATCTCAACATTAGCAAATGTGTATAATCACTGCATGAAAATGTTATGAAGCTCAATTACAGCACTGAACAAATCTACAGCATACCACAGAGCATGACACTGCCAATCTCACTTAAGGAATGCATTAAAACATCTTTAAGTCATTTTCCACACTACACAGACACTTTTGAGTAATAATGCAGTAGTTGTACAGCATGGTGGTGGTATCAAGTAGGAGGGGCAACTCATATCAGATTCTAGGCCCGTCATTTATCCCTTCACTCTGGGTTTGCACCACCGGCATATTGTCCCTAATCTTGGTGCATCTGTTGGCTCACAAAGCCCCATGAAACAGCCAGAGCACTCTGATAAGGTTACTGACTTAATGCTCAGTGACATAATTAAATTGAGTATTCAATCTGGCCATGAGAGCAGAGGAGCCCTCGACCCTGCTGGGCATTCAAATGTCGAGTCTTGGCTGCCCTTCCAAATAACTTGTTCTTTGATCCCCTTTAGGGTGATTGAGCTCTTCAAGACAAGACAAGATAAAAACTGGTTGCAGTGAATGTTCACTTCATAGATTTCCTGCCAGCTGTCTTCCCCATACAAGTCATTAAGAAAATGGAATTAATTGAAATTCAAAACTAAGGTGTAGAGGCTGGAAAATGCTTCAAAAGTGGAACACACGTTCGTACAGATTGTCTTCTGTCCTGTTTATAGCCGTTACAGATGTCCTCACTTGAAGGCAGGGAAACACAAGCCCTTTTCAAACAGAGACGCTGCATCTTGTCGCCAATGCTCCACCGTTGGTTGTTCACACAGAGCCAAACATATCCAGCGTAAAGATGAACCGCTGCGTAATTCACACAGAAAGCCGGCGCTGCAGCTCCTAAAGAGGCACGAGGGTAGGTCATGATGAGGATATCTGTGTGCTTTCAAGGTGATTTATTTTCAACACAAACACTTGGTGAGTTAAAGTTTTTTGCTGGTGACAGATGCTGTTTTACGGGCAGAAATGGGATGAAGAGTCGGGAGGACAGACAGGAGGACAGATACTTCTCCACATATAGCTGTCATATTTTTTTCCTCATATAAGTTGCCAAAGACAGGTACTACATTACTGTTGTTTTGTCATGTAACGTTGCGTTGTGGGACATTTCTCTTTATTTAGTTGAGTGAAGGACCTGTGTAGCTGATTGGCAGTGTGCTAGCAAATCGCTGCGGTGTGTGGGAGGGACGGAATACTGTGTGCGCTTTGTTTTTCTATGCACTCCGTTCCGTCATTCACTGTTTTCATGTTTTGGAGTACTGGCACTTAGACCAGCTGTAAGGTCCGGTGTGTGGGGGAATTAAACTCTTTCATTCTTCTTACTTTTATTTTACTCCCTAATATCAGATCCAGCACCAAAGACTAAGAAAGTATCAACTCTAGGAAGCACTTTATTGAATTTATTTATTTTGTATTATTATTGTTTTATTGCACTTCAGTACAGTGACAGCTCTGTCCAGGCTGTGCAATGTTCACCGATACTTCATCAAGCTGATGAGCTAGTGCCATCACTGTGGCCAGGTCACAGACAGTTGCAGCTTATTAACTCTCAGTCCATCCTCGACATCTCCGCAGCTGTTCATTCAGAAAGACTAATCAGGCGTTCCCTCATCCTCTCATCTCAGACAACATCTGCCCTGGCACCCTCACTTTTGCTGATGACATCAGTTATGTAAAGTTTGCATTAAGGACATTTGTTTGGTTGGAAACAGTAATGATGGCTGAAGGCTTCAACACCACATGCTCCCTGCAGTCCCTCCAGCTGCTAGACACACGAAACAGGAACAGTCAACACCCAACCCCCCTTCACCTTCTGACCTTTGGCACCTTGACTGTGACACAATTTGTGAGGTGAATCTTGTTTGTTTGAAGAACAGAACAGAAACTGGATCTGAAATTCTTCTATCATTGTTCTACTAAAGCCAGTAAGGTGGAGTTTTTTTGTCCCTCCACGGTTTTCAAAACTGAAATGACTGAAATGACAAATCGTCACCCTCGTTTATCAGGTTCCTTTTTAAAAGAATGTCCAATGTGCGGTCACCGCGGGTCAAGCCTTTAAAAAGGTCAAATGTGCACACCATAATGACAGCAATGATACACTGGGCCAAAGGTCATTTTACAAGTCAAGCTAGATCAAGGTCCTGGTGTCTGACTTAATCCAAGTACAAGTACAGGAATGTGCTGCCTAGTTGTGAACTCCACTTAAACATCCATTCTAAATTGCATTCCCTCATTATGACATTAATAACAACTTACTTAATTACTTAAGGAAGCAATGAAATGCATATCCCTCTTACCAAAAAAACACTAGCCACAAACGTGCCTGATTTTTTTCATCAAGATCCATGCATTAATTCTGGGCTGAGACCCATCCTCCATCCAAGTTTCAAGGAAAGCTGTTTTATTGTTTTTGTTTAATCCTGCTATCAAACCAACCAACCAACAGACAGACAAACTGGCACAGGTGAAAACGTAAACTCCTCACCAGAGGTGATAACCATTCACACTCAAATCATAAATCTTATCGGAATTGCAATATGTGTCAGAATTCTTCTTCTTTTCTATTGTTCAGCCCTAATGTAAGTATAAAAATATAAAAAAGGTATTAAGTGTTGTTTTTGATCAAAAGAAACAAAAAGTAAAAAGCAAAAGGTGAAAAACCTGAAAATGATGTTTTATTTAAAAGAACAGACAATCACGAGAGCTTGCACAAGAACAAGCCGGCACAGTGTCTGGCACATTCCAGTTTTCCCAATGCTACTGACAATCTGAAATAAATGAGCTATCACCATAATCATCATCAATGCGAGGGGATATTTCATCTCATTTCCTGGCTTATAGTAAGCTCCCAATTCTGTTATGAGGCAATGGGAGCAGATGGCTGTGGTTTAAGAAGGCACTAAACTGTGAAAGGAGACCATCACCCACGGGACACAAAAACACAAAGGGCACACGCTCCCACTGGCATCTCTCTGATGAACTGTCATTTGTAACCAAGTCTGTATAATAATACAATTAACACATAATACACAATGAAATGTTGCACAAGTTACTGTTTTAAGTAAATAACATGAGCACCTGTATCTGACCTTTGATCTAAGACACAGGGCAAACCTGTCCTGATGATTTCTCATTGCTTACAGTAATTTGCTTTTATTTGCAATCTATGAAGTTAACTGTTCATAAAAGTGCCATTTTTGACTGTAAAATTAAAAGTAATGTTTTAATGGTAAAATGGTCATATTTGACAGAAATACATTATTCAACTCCGATGAGTCCTGCAAATGAAAAATACTTTAAGCTGTAATGAAGTTATCTGAGGCACTGTCTTGTAGAATGCACATGTATAAAGATCAATGATGCGCATTGTGTTTTTTATAATGTATAGACAAAAACAAATAGCTGCTCAGTGAAATAAATTGCGGGACAGCTTTTGGAGTTTTTAGCCTTGTCTGGCAAATTTGGCACATATGAGATACAGAATTAAAGGAGCACTCTGTAGTTTGGGAGAATAAATGCTAATCAGAAGAGAAACATCTTCATTGACTGATTTTTTCTGCCTCAACAAACCACATAAACAAACTCTTTGTTTTCATGACTGAATAAATTGAATAAACAAACTGACCTTAAAGGACAACACAATTGATACTGTTTTACAGTATGTGGCAGACCCTGCCACCTTTCTAGCTTCTTGGGGTTCTGGGACCTTATTTTCCTCTGAGAACAAGTTGTTTATTCATCAATGGAAAACATATTTCTGTGTTTGTATTATTACCTAATTAATATATGTAAATATTACAATTCTGACTTTTAATTTCTTCCCCAAAACTAAATGTGTCCTGGCTGACCTGTTAATCAAACAACCTAGGCCACCCTCATATATTCAATCATGTTGGCTTTTATAGCGCTTGAATGTAACTATTTTGTTGTAGAATACAACTGGTTTGATCCACAGAGAATGTCAAGTAAATGAGAGTATAATGGAGGGAAACTGCAGAGTTTGAAATACCCCCCACTAAAACTGGCACAGGTCAGAGTGATGGCCCAGGGCTGAGTTCCCATTTGCTGCTTTCTAATTACTGTGTTCCTCTGTGTTCATTAACACTGACAATGTTGACGTATAATCAACAAGAGCACGTTTTGAAAACTTTGTTTCATCACTTCGCATCTGAATACCGTTAATGGCGGTCACACCTCCAAGAAAAGAATCAAGACTGGTGCCTCGGAGCGACGACGCCTCGAAGAGGTATATTGAATAAGTTAGCGAACACAAGGAAAGTACGCAGGCTAAAATAGATTTAATAAGCAGAAGCCTGAATTAAAAAGTGAGAACTCAGTGTTAAGGTTATGAGTTCATGGATGATTTACAAGACAGAAGCGCGCTAATTTAGAGGCAAACAACAAGGAACAAACATGAACAGTTGTGATTTTCACTGAAATAAATGAGAAGAGCAGGACTAGTGGCGGTCTAACGTTTCAAAGCCTCGGCTACCACTCACCTTATAGTGTGTACAACTCTTCAGTCACTTCTCGATACGGCGAAGCTACTTTTCTCCGATTTCGTGAGAAGAGTATCCAGCTCTTCCTCAGCCGGTGTAGTCAGAAGAGGTTATTCCTCGAGGTTACGAGATCACAAATTCCGTTCTCGTTCAGTCCCGACTTGCAAATTTCCTCTCGGGCATCCAACTTTCTCCACTTTACACACCTACCACGCTTCAGTTTAAGAAAACAAATCAGTGCAGTTATTCCATGCAGTAAAAAGTGAGATTCGGTGCTGTCCTCTGCTGGGGTTCACTCTGAAGGTCTCTCCCCCCACATGTAGCCGGTGAGTGGCGGTGGGAACGGGACTGAGTAGCTCTCCACGGGTGTAAAAAGGGGTTTGGCAAAGGGGGATATATCATGCTGCCTTCAAGTGCTCTTCGTATTTTCTGCAATCAAGACAGGTAGTAAAGTTGGCATACAGTACTAAAAAAATAAACTGTTCTCAGTTTTTGGTTTTAATTGATTTCCATGGACAGATGAAGAGCTATACTCTCAAATGAAGCAGTAGTGCATTCAACATCATGATGCAAAGGTTAGTTACGTTTTGTGATGTGATGTCCTATTTCTCCAATATTTCCCCCAGTACGTGAAGGCGGCATTAGCTGCTTGAGAAATGACTGGTGCACGGTAGACCCCTTTTGGCCAACGGGGGACATGCATCTCATACAGCAGTCATGGTTTGGCCCCCAAAATGTGTTACTTCACAAACCACCATCTAATGACAGCATGATTTCTGCAGAGGTTCAAGGTTCATTTATTGGTCATTCTACAACACAGGGTTATCGCTTTATGCTACACAGGAAAAACTACTTTTGATGGTGGAGAGTTGAGGATGAGCTCAGGAGTCTGACAGTCTGAGGAAAGAAGCTGCACTGTCGTTGCTGGAATGGCAGCAGATACTTCTGTATGTGTTGTTAGATGGCAGCAGGGTGAACAGACTGGCTGGGTGTGTGTTGTCTTTTAGTATCTTTTGGCTCTGTGCAGACAGTTTGTGAAGTCTATGCTGTCTATTGCTCCTCTGTAAAAGATGACAAGGGGTTGAAAGCTATGATATAGATAAACTGATTTATTTAACATTAATATATTTCAGGGACTCCTGGGGATACATGTCCCCAATTCAATGACAATTAAGGTTGAACCTCTAAGCTCCAAATACTGTTTAATAAGCTAATACAAGGAGCCGTGATTTCCTTGCTATTTTCAAACAAGCACACGCTTTAATCATACTGTAATGCAGGATGAAATAAGCATCCAATAATCATTAAGTTTGTATGTCTGGATTTGAAGCTGTGCTCTGTGATGTTGTTCAGGGTCTGGTCCTCATCTGCCTTCCATCCACTCTGAGACATCATATGCATATCAATGGAGACCACGCAGAGATCACAAAATCTGCTGTACACACTTGTCATCTGTAAGGAGGCTCTCTCTGCCTCTGTATCTTTGTCTCCTCTTGTGAAAAGAAGCCTTTTATCTCCCCTCTCTTAATTCTGAGGTAATGAGGACAGAAGCTAGATAAGCTTCACTCTCTTCAAAGATCACTCTGCCCCACCCACCATGCCACTCCTTAAAAACCAAATCCCCACTGGTCTGGGATCTTCTGCTCTTACAAAGTATAATATCATAGTGATGATATCCATATATAAATAAGTATGAGTACATATGGAAATTCAAATATGATATAAACATTGTCCTTGATATTGCAACAGAAGTTAAAATATAGTATTTATATGTACAGCATGAATTCATATTTGTGTACGTGTATGTGTGTATGTTTATTATGTGATATTTTTACGATTTGTCTAAACTTAAATCATGTATGATAAAGCAGATGGTGGCTTAGTATAGACAAGTCTTCACATCATAAAATTATAATTAGCTTCAAATGCAGTAGGTGCTACTGCAGATATCTCTGGAGTATTTGTCATTTCATGTAGCAAATACCAAGCAGTAAGACTACAGAAGTATATTACTGAAACCAGATATTTTAATGTGTCTACAGTATATCTACATACATACAGACAGATGAGAAATGATGGGGGAAAAACACATAATAATATGAAGATGATACAATGTTTGTCCTCTAAACTGGTTATATGTTTTGGCATGAACCTTTCAAGACAGTTTTATAGCTGTTTTGAAAATAAAATTATGAAGTTGTGATATAAATCTTTTGCCTCTTTTTAACCACTATAGCAGTCTTTTCCTGAATGTGTTGATGGGAATCTCATGTCTTAAGCAAACAGTATGTAATGTCTGCTAGACTGGTAGGTGTTAACTACAAACAAAACTCATTATGTCTTGAAAACTTTTATGTTGAAATTACATAGAGCAGAAGCAAGTGACAGAGACCCCATTCACCCTGTTACAAGACACTGTACCATCAACATGACTCTGAAGCTGGTAGTTTACGGTCAAAACATTGCTTAATGTTGCCTTAAACAACCACCAGTGGTGATCCGATGTTCACAGTCCTGGTGATTTTTAAAAAGTTTTATTCATTTTATGATTAATCCTGTTGCTGACTTCCTTCCAGTCTTTCATTCCATCCTGGAAGTTACAGCAGCAGGTGACCCAATGAAATGCACTTTACCTTGAGTAAAAAAGAGTGCTGCAGGGATGATGGCTTTTTCTAGACTAACAAAGTTGGCATTGTCCGAGTTCCCTCCACAACAGCCTGTGGGATTTTTCAATTGGATTTTGGATTATTGCAGAAAAAAAGCTCTGTGGTAAACACAAGTTTATGATACACGTTTTTAGCAATCTTCACAAATCAACAACACTTTTATGATATTTGCACGCAAAAAGAAGTTCAATGTGGATCATTAACTTGAGCCCAAGTATAGTATGACATTGAGAGCTACTGTGACTAAACATATGGAAAAACATTTCGCGAACAACAACAATGAGCTCAAAGAAATATTTTGGACAACAAAAGCACATGCAAAAGGCCAACCAATGTTAGAGATTTTAATACAGAAATTGAACATCATCAGGGACCACTCCCACCCTCTCCACACATTCTTTGAACTGCTCCCATCAAGAAAACGGTTCCGGTGTCAAAAAGGCAGAACAAACAGACTAATCAACAGCTTCCTTCCACAAGCTGTTAGATTGCTGAACTGCTGATCTGGAGCATGTGCACTACTGCACTTCATGAGCCTTCGTCATAGTTTTAGTTTGAAATGATTATATTTATATATTGTGTGTGTTTATTGTGTTCGTGTTATGGATCCCAGAGAAACGTAATCTCATTTTTGCTGCACTACTTTTGTTGGTACAGCTAAATGACAATAAAACTTTGATTGATTGATTGATTGATTGATTGATTGATTTATTGATTGATTGATGTTGCTTGATTCTGCTAGACTGGGGGAGGAGAGTGCTGTAATTCCAGTTGAACATCACTCAGTGGTGCTTAGTTATGTTGAAATCTGGTGACTGCGAAGGCCATATGATTCATATCATTGTGTCTTCATCAAACCATTCAGTTAGCCCTCATGCTTCATGATATTGACACAAGATATAGCAAGTGTATAAAAGTTTTTATAATACCTGCTCTCACCTGCTGTTGAGTAGCTCTTTCTTGGGAAACACCCTGATGTGATGTATTTTACATTTCTAGTTTGGTGTTCACCAGATAACTTAACACAAATAGAGTAACAATACAATCAATAGAAAACCCCAAAAGTCCCATTGTCAGAACACTAGAGGTGAAAGAAGTTAACACAATTATTAAATATAATTATAACTGCTGTTGTTGACTGCTTTAGTCAGTATTAGTAACCTATACCTACCAATTTTGAAAAGGTGGATAGTACCGTCATACCAAGGAAATCTTGGGGGTCTCTCGGTCTGTGTGGATCAAGTGTGTATGTTTCTCAGCACAGGCCTGTATTCAAAGCCGAATGGCAGAGAAATGAGTTGGAAAAGTGTGAATGAGCATGTCTGTCTGTCAGGAGCAACACACTGTATTCATGTCCCTGTGAGAAACACTGAGGCATTCATCCCCAAAGTTCACAAACACATGCGCACAGACACACAGACACACAGACACACACACAGCTCCGGGTCTTGTCGCCTGAGAACCAACTTGTCTTTAGAGAGAAATGAGGGGCTGGGCTGGCCGGTTGGGATGGGGGAGGATGGGAGGCAAGCTGGTAGGCGATGGATAGCTGGGGGAGGTGTTGGTAGGAGTGGGTCAGAGGGCAACCTCCCCCCTCCCAGTATGTCCCAGTATGTTCATTATAACATACCCAAACACAGTGACAGGCTCTGCAGTCTCAGCTCTAATGTGCTTTAATACATAACTCTCTCTATTCTCTCCCTTTTCTTCCATCACTGAAGGTTCATGGAGGATTTGGGGGAAAAACAATGCAATGCATACAAGCCATGAACTGCTATTTACATGTGAGTTTGTCATGGTTCTCTACAGCTGAAATTACAAACAAAAACAGTGACTTTATGTACATTAATTACATGTACATTTTCCCATCTAACTTTATAAAAATAAGTTCAATGTAAATGAACAGTGTTTCTATCATCCAGGTATTGGACCACCAGTTTTCAGCAGGGTATCTTCAAAAGTGTTAACAAAGTTTAGTGGAACCATCTGGTGAACTGGTGTGGACAGAGCAACTTGAAGGTCAATGTTGTAAAGACAGTGGAGATGATAGTGGAGCCCACCCACTCCTCTCACCCTTTGTGGCAACACTGTGGAGTCCTCCCACTCCACAGGCACCATCATCACTCAGGACCGTAGTGACAGCTGACTCATATCAGGAGATACTTGTGTTATCACTCTTGTTGTATTAAGGAAAAGTGGTGTTGAGCCATCCCCACTAATTATTGCTACATACACTGCCTGGCCAAAAAAAAAGGTCACACACTCTAATATTTCGTTGAACCGCCTTTAGCTTTGATTACGGCACGCATTCGCTGTGGCATTGTTTTGATAAGCTTCTGCAATGTCACAAGATTTATTTCCGTCCAGTGTTGCATTAATTTTTCACCAAGATCTTGTATTGATGATGGGAGAGTCGAACCACTGCATAAAGTCTTCTCCAGCACATCCCAAAGATTCTCAATGGGGTTAAGGTCTGGACTCTGTGGTGGCCAATCCATGGGTGAAAATGATGTCTCATGCTCCCTGAACCACTCTTTCACAATCTGAGCCCAATGAATTATGGCATTGTCATCTTGGAATATGCCTGTGCCATCAGGGAAGAAAAAATCCATTGATGGAATAACCTGTTCATTCAGTATAGTAAGGTAGTCAGCTGACCTCATTCTTTGGGCACATAATGTTGCTGAACCTAGACCTGACCAACTGCAGCAACCCCAGATCATAGCACTGCCCCCACTAGGCCTGATGGGTGCATCACTTCATCTGCCTCCCTTCTTACCCTGATGCGCCCATCACTCTGAAACAGGGTAAATCTGGACTCATCAGACCACATGACCTTCTTCTATTGCTCCAGGGTCCAATCTTTAGCAAATTGAAGCCTTTTTTTTTCGATTAGCCTCACTGATTAGTGTTCTTAAGGCTACACAGCTGTTCAGTCCCAATCCCTTGAGTTCCCTTTCCATTGTGCATGTGGAAATGCTCTTACTTTTACTATTAAACATAGACCTGAGTTCTACTGTTGTTTTTCTATGATAACGAACGTTTAAGTGATCACCGATCATGATCAATCAGGATTTTTTTCCGACCACATTTCTTCCTTGAAGACGATGGTTCCCCACTATCCTTCCAGTTGTTAATAATGCGTTGGACAGTTCTTACACTAGGTGTACAGAAAAGTAACAAGGCATATAAACAAGGGAACCTTGTTGATGAGTTGTTTAACAACTTTGCAAGCTGCAAACATGACAACGTTTAAAAATAACTACAAGAAAATGAATGACCCTACTTACACACTCCGGTCAGGGGTGAAGGATGGAGGGTTTACTGCTGTCCAGCCTGTGTTGGACAAGCTGTTTCTTCCTCCACTTTACTGTTGCTGTGGCTGCATTTGCTCTTGCGAGCCCTGCTCCAGATGTTCTGTCTCTTCTCCTTTTTCTCCTTTTTCTCCTCTTTCTCACTGCTGCATTTTTGCTTCTTTAAAAAAAAAAAAAAAAGGACAGTAAATATTAATTTCACGTTTGAAGGCTTATTCTAGTACAAGCTGTTAGAATATAAAGAGACTGTATTCCAAATAATTTTTTAGAGCTGCAACAATTACTCGAGTAACTCGAATAATTCGATTACAAAAAATGTTCGAAGCAAAATCTCTGCCTCGAGACTTCGTTCAATTCCTATCACCCGTGTTATGTGGCCTGCTTAGCTCAGGGGTCATTTTTCCACACAGACTGTTATTGCGGACACACACCGCTACGTTCAGAATTGAGTGGGCGCGATGGTGGAGAGCCAAGAAACCGTTCGTAAAAGTCAGAGAATGTCCAAAGTTTGGGAT
>OMLP01044021.1:19393-30660 GCA_900302685.1 Spondyliosoma cantharus
TCTCCCCTTCTTAATTTCGACAGATTACGAAACAATAGTAATATCAGACCACAGTCCTGTAATCTTAAATCTCAGATTCCCAGACATGGCCCCTCCCAGGCCACTATGGCGGCTCAACACGAGACTTTTGGCAGATGAGGAACTTGTGGGAATTAATAACCAATTTAAGGCATTTTATGAGGAGTTATACGCCTCTGACCAGTGTGAAGAAGGACTAGTAGAAGATTTCTTTAGGAGGATCAGGGTTCCTAGGTTAGAGGATGCGGACAGAAACAGTATAGAGGGTCTAGTACAGCTAATGGAAATAGAACAGGCAGTCAGGAAAATGATATCGAACTTTCTCGCTGAAACTCCTCCCTTTCCTATGTAAAGTTTATGACGAAGCCTCCAGGGTCAAATCCCTTCAACAATGACACAGGCTACCATCTCAGTGCTTCTCAAGAGAGATAAAGACCCACTGCAATGCAAATCTTATCGTCCAGTGAGCTTGCTTTGCTCTGACTATAAAATACTAACTAGAGTATTAGCAGACAGATTGGAGTGAGTGCTAGACAAAATCATTCACTCTGATCAAACAGGGTTTATAAGGAGTAGAGAGCTTTACAGTAATCTTTGCCGGGTATACAATGTAATGTATCTTCCAGGTAGTAATAATGTCCCTGAGGCTATTATTGCATTGGATGCTCATAAGGCATTCGACAGAACTGAGCATAAATGTTTGCTTTTAGCCCTCAAAATGTTTTGATTTCGACCTTCGTTCTGTTCTTGGGTAAATCTGTTGTACACAGGCTGCAGTCAGGACTAACAATAATATGTCAAAATATTTCTCCTTATTTAGAGTGTCCCCTCTGCTCTTTGATGTTGCCATTGAGCCCTTGGCTGTTTCACTGAGATGCGACAGTGGATTATGCTTATTCATCCTGAAGCTTTGTATTTTCCATTATCATAGGGCTCCTTCATCATAAGGAATGTGTGCACAGCTCACCCAGTTCTCAGAGAACATGCATATGGAAACAGGAGATCACCATGCTGGCGCTATATCCATTGTCCAGAGCGGGGAATGTCCGGTAGATTTAACAGAGCACACCCTAGTGGCAGCATCAGCAGGAATACACCCCCATTGCTTCAGGTCCAGAGGCCATTCAAGAGAAGATTGCAGAGCATCCTCAGAATCAGAAGTCAACTCTTCGACTGATCATGCCTGCTGTTTTCCTCAGTATTCTCATCATGTTCACACAGCCCCATGAGCAGCCAAAGGATCAGTTACAATGTCTAATCTGTTACAGATCAGTAACATCATATTCTTTGTGATGCTGGCTGTTAAGCTGCTGGCTCTCCGTTGGGCATTTCGGGATCGAAACAACATCTTTGACTTTGTCATCGCTATCGTCAGTTTGTGGGAGCAGATTGTCAGTTGTGCGTGTGTTCCTGTGTGTGACCATAGAGAAGTCAGCTTTACTCTGCAAGCTGCTGCTGTTTGTCACTTTGATTTTTTAGTGTACTAGGTGTGCGCCGTTTGGTGATAAATTGTGCTTTAAGACACAGAATGGTGACAACTCACTGACAGAAAAAAATGGACAACTTTCTTGGTCCTTGATCACTGTGTTCAAGATTTTGACTCTGGCAGATCTGTTGCTATAAGACAGAGGCCATGGCTGCTACCTCCCCATGGCCTGCTCTCTACTTTGCTGGGCTCAGTATGTTTGGAAACATACTCGTGGGCATTGTGAACAGGCATTCCACCAGTTACGATCCAGCTCCACTCCAACCAAGTAGACCCCTTCACAGACATCAACGTGGAAAATTGCCTCCTTAAAACCCAACCAAGACTGCTCCCTATCACGCAGTGGGCCCTGCAGTAGATCTTTGAACTTTGAAAAAGTTATCCGCTGGTGCAAAGAGCATGAAGAAATGGTTATTCTGTTTTTCATTCTCTTGAGGTTTGTCACTGTTGCTATGGAAAGGCCTGGAATTCACCCTACAAGCATGGAGTGATGGATCCTGAATATGTCCCTTTAAGTATTCTCTGCTGTCATCTCGGCAAAGATGCTTTTAAGGTCCTAGCTCTTGGTTTGCTGTTTGGGAAGGAGAGCTATTGCCAGCCATCCTGGAATGTCGTGGATGGTTCGTTGGCAACTGTCTGTAGACCACATGTGTCTCTGGCAAGTTCAGGCAACAATTACACGCTGGGCATTCTCAAAGTTTCATGCCTGCTACGCACAATTCTCCCACTGAAGGTGATCAATTAAGGCCCAAAACTGAAACTGGCTGTGGAAGCTCTGATTTCCTCAGGTAAACCCATTGGGGACATTGCTCTTATTTCTGGTGCCTTTTTTTTCTAAGACTTTCTAAAACTTTCTAAGACTTTCTTAAAAGGGAAGGTCTACTACTGTGTGGATCAAGATACAAGAAACATCACCAACAACTCTGACTGTCATATCTGTCAACTACAGCTGGGTACGAGAGATGTACACCTTTGACAACATGCCTCAGGCTCCGATGTACTTGTAACGTACTCTCAGGATGGCTGGGTGAACATGATGAGCTGGATTATGTGGAAGTAGAAGAACAGGCTGTTTTTAACCACAACAAACGGACGCTCCTTTTCCTCATCCCTTTCATGATTATGAGCTTTGCTCTCGTCGACATGTTTATTGGTGTAATGGTGGAGACGTTCGCCTCATGTCAGCAGGGCGCTGTATGTTGGCTGCCCACTGCTCCCTCATGAAAGGTTAAATGAAGAGAACCAGGGTTTACATTATATGTGATCCAATAAATATCCTTCTTCTTCCTTCAGTATCCTTCGTCTTCTCTGGAGGACAGCAACAAGAACAGCCTTCCTAACTTCTGCCTCCCTCTTTTAGAGGAAGAAGACCAGGAAGCTGAGCTCCTTAGACTTTCTCATCATAGTGTTTGTGGCTGTGTCAAATGGCTGTATCAAACAAGCCCAATTAAAATGGACCCAGAAAAGTCAGCAGCTGTTATCCATCAGAATCACTCAGAAGAAGTTAAGAGGCCATGCTACAGAGAACATTTGATTCACACAACTTTCTATAATCACCAAAACAGATTGTTCAAGTTACTGTATGTATATGTTTGATCCAGCAGATTTGGTCACATTTTCAGAAGACCTATAATAAATCCATTATTGAACCAAACTTCATGAATGCCATGACATACATGTTCTTTATGAGTGGATGGAAACTTCTGACCGCAACTGTATCTGTTATTTAAGTTCCACCTCAGTATTTTGTCGCCATGATTATTTCACACCCTGCTGATCAGTAAAGATCCAGGACAGGAAATATGATAGAAACTGAACGCTCTTCCTGAGCGGCAGACTCATCTGGTCACCCAGCTGCTTTCTCTCATAATGCTTCAGTGGCTTTTGATGCTCACAAGCAATTTCCTACAGATGACTATCACATTACATCAAATTAAACTGCATTACCTCACACCCAATGAAGAGGTTTATTTACTCAACAGATGGCGGCCTCATCCTGGGGAAATGTGAAACGTGCCTCTTTGGATCCTGCAGGTTTGCTCATTTTGAATTGTTTTATAGAGTCAGGATAGGTCACATGGCTTACCGTTAACACACAGAATTTGAGTCTGAAGGTTAAGCAATAGAAATTGTATGTTGTTGTTGGAAATTAGGCACTGTAGGAGGTTTTCTGGAGAAGAAAACAGCTGTGATACTATGTGGTAGGTTATTACTGTCTGGAATGGGCTGTGTCAGCATACCCACTAAATCTAATAAATCACATTTCATTTTGATTTAATGCCTTTGGAAGTACAGCTAATAACCATCTTTGAATAAGAATTTGGAGAGATAGAATAGATAGAATTAATCTGACATTAGTTACCCAAAAGTGATCTGTTTGCATGAGAAAAACGAGGTTCAGAAATTCATCCCCGGATTCCAGGAGGAAGCATGATGTATGGCTGCTTCCTGTTTTGCTCTTGTGAATGGGCTCTTTGTGGACCTCGGCTCTGCTGCAGTTGCCCTGAACATGCCTCTGAAGTATCCTGAGCTGAGTCCTGGACTGTGTCTGAGATTCTGCTGACAGTGGAGCAGATAAAGACAGAGGTGGTCAGTGTTGAAGAGGGGAATGGAAATAATGACCTCTGTTTGGCAGAGATATCACCTTATCATTTGGCCTTTAACTCTTTGACTCCATCATTAGTCACATCAGAGATGAATGGAACAGTTGTGCTGAGCAGGAAGAGCCACAGTGATGATACATGACAACTGTTTCCTTCAAACTACATACAAGTGTTACGGCCCTGGTGTTGTGGGTGTGTTGGTGTGTTTTCTGCTTTCATGTTCTTGTTCTCACTGACACCTGTCTTCCAGCAGCTTCTAATTACTTGCAGACTTGCTTTTTGGTGGTTTTTGGTTGACCAGTTTTCTCTCAGCAGCAGGTGATAGTTTGTGTTTTCTTCCTGATCGTGGCAGTGACACAACTGTGCCATGTACTTTATACGAACAAACAGTTGTTTGTACAGTTGATCTTGGGACCTGTAACTGGTTCAAAGTAATTTTTGTGACTAGTTCAGATCAATAATTTAAGTTTTTATGTTTTTGCCATTTTTCTATTTTTGCCATTTATATTGTTCTCACTGCTGTTTCTACTATTTATTTACATATTTTCTAGTTATTTATTATCATTGGTCTTAATTGATTCTTTCTATTTTTGTTATCACCTTTGCTGCTGTGATAAAGCACATTTAACTGTGGTGGGACTAATAAAGATCAAGGGTTAGGGCTATGGGTGTAAACTTTTGACAACTACTGTACATACCTGCTGACTTGCATGCACTCTACCCATCACACGTTTACCTTACCATGGCCCTTCTTGGCCTAGGTGATAATTATTGTTATTATTATTATTCTTGTCTCCTATGGATCATGACATCTCCCACATCCGCCTCGCTCTGAAAAACAAACAGATAGTAAACCACAAAGGGGCAGTGCAGATCGTAGAGCAGCTGCTGTCAAGATATTGTTGTCATAGAGACAAGATTTACGTGCATCGATTTTTCTGTCAACAATTTTCTGCCCCAAAAAGCCTGCTATGCGGACACTGGCTCGAAAGCACATGTAGCTGTGTCAATATGTTGTACATATTATCATCTATTTTATTTCAATTCTTGTATTTTTGTGAACATTCTCAAAACCTGTGTGTAATCTCTGCCATAATGTCCACATTTCTGTGTCACCAGTGTTAAATTTAAACTTGGGAAGCTTTTGCGCTGGAGACTGAGAGAGTGCCTGACAGCCTGTATGTATGTAGGCAATATATTAAAAATACAATTTATTTTTCTCATGAAGAAACTATTCCTATTTTTTAACTAAACTGGAGTGTTAGGTACTGTGTGAGAATGTGATATTTTGGTTGTTTTGTTAACTTCTACTCAATACTCCTGTTTTATTTGTAATTCAAGTAAATACAAAATATAAAAAAATGTCATCACTATAAGGGCACACATTATTTTGGTGTGTACATTTTATTTATAGAAGTATTTTTTATTTATATTATGGAAAAAAAACTTGGGAAGCTTAAATGTGCATATCCTCATTCCTGGTCTGAGTGGTGTTGTGGTGGTGTAGTGGTGGTGACTGTAGCTGGGTAGCCTTTTCAGGCCAGGGTATGTTTGTGATGGCTATTTTGTTTGTGTTTACATGATTGTGGCATTTCGGTGTTTGTTTATGTATTTGTTGGTCTTAAAAACTAATAGAGTGTGTAGAACAGAGTGATTTTGCCACTTATACTTCCCCCAGCTGGCCAGCAGGTGCTACAGGGCAGTCCATTTAGTCAAGCAGAAGGAGTGGCTTTGAAGGGAGGCCTGACCGGAGGAGATTGGAATTTTTGCGTTTGCTGGTTTCTACAGTCCAGCCAACCCCACTCAAATCACTTTGTATTGCCTATGTGTGAACGGATTATAACGTAACTTAAAAAGGTCATATTATGCTCATTTTCAGGTTCATACTTTTATTTATGGGTCCTAGTAGAATAGGTTTATGTACTTGTTTTTCTCATATGGTGCATTGCTGCAGCCTCTCTTTTCACACTGTGTAGTGAGTGAGAAATCTCGCCTCTGTTCCATCTTTGATTAGAGTTTTACATGCGCGTCACTTAATGGGCTGGATGTACCCAATCAGAGGCAGTGTAGGGCGGGCCATGCAGAGCACGGTAGTGTGATCTAAAATAACGCTGCTACAGCAGTAGCAACTGTATGTCTGCTGACTGACTGGAGTGTATATATTTTATGATAAATATAGAAAAATATTTATCTATATAATGACTTACATAGGGTAGGGTTACACGGCCATAAGTTATGGAAGTAAAGGCTCAACTCCAAACCAGTTTAGTTGTGTTGAAGGCATTGCAGGAGCAGTGTTTTCTGTGGGAGAGAGTAACTCCCTTTGGTGTGGACTTTGGCCATTTTCACTTTACATGCACCAATATGTTTCATAATACAATAAACTTCAGCATCAGTCACAAGACAAGATGTGACTATTCATGTCATTTTATTTACACTTTTGTTTGGGTGAAGTTACTTCTATAGCTTAGTATTTATATACGTACCATAGTTGAGATCGTCAGCAAGCAAGCATGTATGCATGGATGACCTTGGGATGTTTTTTCCAGGAAAATAGAAAGGATGTAACCACAAAGTTCATTATATAACATTATGGCAGGTATGTGAGTATGACATGTTTTGTGATATTGTGTTTTTGGCTGGCTGATGTCAGCTAATGTTAGAGTGGTTGCTAACACTAATGAATTGCTAGCTAACTGACATAAGCTAGCTAATGATCAGCTTGCCTATTACTTTATCAGCTAATGCTACGACTAGTGATCGATGAGGCCTAACCGGGTTACAGCTTGCTGGCTCACCTAGCTTGCTTACTCACAAACGTTATCGCTGGAAAAATGTTAGTTGGCTTGCTTGCTTACGTGATGTATGATCATATAATTAGACCTGTTCACAACTACTGCGTGTCCACAGGTCTTGTGTGTTTGTGAAACACATAACACGGTAAAGAATCACATTTGTTATTAGTATATAGGAGTTGGTGACATCACATAATTCACAGCATAGCTCCACCCAGCATACACCTGATTAGAGGTCTGAAAATGTCAGATGAATCTGATAGGAACACAACAGAAGAAATCAGAGCTTTGTGTGATTAACAATTTAAAATTGTTACTGAAAAAAATGCTAGTGTCATCAGAGATATCACTGCTGACGAGGTTAAACAAAAGGGACCTGGTTGCAGACACACAGGTCGGCAAGTGACTAGAACGAAAAGTGCGGTTTGATAACATAAAGCTGAACATGCAAAGTACAAACCAGAAGAATGAATAATAGTGAATCAAAAAACGGAAACACATGACAGGAAGACAGGACAGGGAGACACAGGAACACATGGACAAAACAGAACAAAGGAACTGACGAGGAGAGAGGGGAAGACAAGGACTTATATACACAACGGGTGATTAACTGATGGGACCCAGGTGAACACAGAAAAGGGGCGGGAAAACACACTATGGGAGGAATTTGCAAGCAATATATGACACATGAGGACAGAACTTCAAAATAAAACAGCAAATAACAAAACCGAAACACAAACCATGGCATCTGTTATGAGACCCTGCATGGTTCTGGGCTTTCCTTGAATAGTACAAAGCGCCCCCTACTTTGACTGTTTGACTGTGAATTTGCCAGAAACACATGCTGAAAAAGGGCGTCTTGCTCGAAACGTCCATGTGGCAAGAATAATAGAATAAACACTTCAATGGGTTATTTTTCTTTTGCTCCGTCTGATTTGAGACTACAATTTTACAACAAGAAGCCCGTGGCACTAACTGGGAGCATAAAGTTTGAATTACAGACTATCAAGTTGCATTGTGGGAAATGTAGGATATGGTGGTTCTGGAAATTGACACTTACTTGGGACTAAAGTCATTAAATAGTATCTCAGCCTCTGCTACTTTCATTGACCCATTTTTCTTTTTCTTTCTTTTTAAAATCTGTTTTGGAGGCGATCCCCAACTTTATAGAAATGCGATATTGTATGCTACTACTGCTACGTAGTAGTAGTAGTAGTAGTAATAATAATAAAATGTAATAGTCATTAAAACATCCATGCTCCTTAGAGGATGAACCCTTTCTCCTATGCCACTCTCACCCTGGCGACAATTACAATTTTACTCCCTCTACAAAAATGTAAAAACTTCTCAGTATGGAGTTTACTCTATCCGGCACTCTAGCACTCAAGGTTTTGGACTTTGAACAACTGAACAGTTGATGTGTGGCTTCTCTACATGTATGTGTGTGTGTGTGTGTGAATAAGGTTAGGGAGTGCTGGCCACCGGGTGCAGCTCCTGCGTCAACAAATGACTCTAAAGCTATTCTCAGCACCATGTCCTCATTAAAACATTCCCCAAAGTGCCCCTCCATAAAACGCCCTTGGCTTCATGTTTAGGTGTCTAATTAGGGTCCTTGCCTCAGCCTTGGTCCTGGCTTGTGTGTCAATTTAATGAGGCAATTAGGGATATTAGTGATATTGTATCTGGACTATCAGGAGATTTGAGGGGAACTGGGAAGTGTAGTGCAGGCGGTGAGGGCAGAGGGAGGACAGGGGTGTAGGGTTGCAGACATGTTTGTTCAGGCTCCAGGAATGACCAGCTGTAAAAGAGAAAAGCAAATAATGTGAATTCTAATTTTTTCAAAGAGAAACACCAGCCTGTCTCAGTTGCAAGGAAAATGATGTGGAAAGTGCAGTAACTATTACAACTGTAAGACTTCAAAGATTAATTTAGTCAGTAGTAGTAGTATATTATTATATTATTATATATTATAGTATATTATTAAAGTAGTATATTAAATTTTTGGAAATTCACTTATTCAGTTTTTTATTGTTATTTATCCTTTGTAGAAGATGAGAGGTATGAGACAGAAAATGGCCATTTAATCAAAACACTGAGCTAAAGAGGCTGAAAAGCTCAATAGAAAGGCAGACATGGGTAATAAACTCTATGATTTCAGCAAAACGAGTGACCACTTCCGCAAGCTGCTTACTTTCGTGTAGTCAGAAATATGGATTCATGTAGTTAGAGGTCATTTTTTAATGCACAGTTCTTGAAGAAGAAGAAATTCATATTACAAGATGCTCTGAGAGCACTGAGGACTGTACATGTGAATGACACCTTCTGTATGCCTGTGAGGTGAAACAGGGCACAGGTCTGTGTCAGTGATTGAAGTACAGCATGTGTCAGTGGGAACTGGAGGTGTGTAGCTTTGTGTGTGTGAGCCACTGTGTGAGCCGAGTGCCGCGTTGCAAATTGCATCTGTTCCTAATTACAGAGTGCTAATGAAAGCCTGTACTCCTGGTGGGCCTACTGAGGACCGGCTTGGCACCTCGCCTGTGCCACTCAGAGGAGGGGAGAGAGTGACGACACACACAGAGTCATAAACAAAACACAGCACATCTTGAAGGCTGATGGAGGCAGAGAGGTGATGGGCAGCAGCTGATCATGAGATCATGGATGGACAGCTGCTGTGGTACACTGCAGACCTCTGGCTGTCAGTACACAGCCTGTCTTCGTCAACCCAGGCTGCCGGCAGGTCTCAACTATAACTCCAAAATAGATCAGTCTTCACAGTGCAGTTGACAACAGCCACATGTAATTCAGGCTGTCTGGGAATTTTTGCCACTCCAGCGTTGGCTTGTATTGTTTTCACCTTGTGGGAATCTAATCTGTGAGGAAACGTTTGTATGCTCTCATGAGGTGTTTTTTTTTTTTTGCGAATCAGAGTTAATCCGCAAAATTTTTGATGGAAACAGACGTGCCGAATAAACTGTGACACACCGAATTCAATTCAATTCATGTGACTGATCAGCTGTTTACTGTCTGCATTCTCATCATTGCATTTCTTTGTCATCTCTGGATAGCATGCAACGTGGCCAACGCTAGCTGACATGCAAGAACAATTACAACTTGCCCGATGGAAAGTAATTCCTGAAGACTCTCCATTGTGTCTCCTGGTGCGTGTGAACGACATCCTCTGTTGCAAGACCCTCAATTAGAGTGAGGAAAAATATTGCCATGTTGATGGAAAAAAAAAAAACTTTTAACAGGGGGGTGAAAAAATAAAAAATAGATGGAAGAAACCTCTGGAAGAGCCACAGAGCAGGGATGCCTCTTCCAGGACAGACAGACATACAATGCATGTACAGAAAAGAACAAAATCACAGTTTTCAAGTTGGAATGACAGAATCCGAATTAATTAGACTCTGGCGGCCTGCCAAAGTCTAATGAGCCCTGGCATGGTCTCATAATGATCCGTAAACTATGTTTCCCTACTAAAAGTAACTCTGGCCTATCTAGAAACGTTGTTCAGCAAAGCATCTTTCACTCCCAGTCAGTCAAGCCCCGCCCCCTGCTGTATGCACACACGCTCTCTCTCTCACACACACTTAAACACAGTCGGTCCAAAGCCCCTGAGTAACGTTGCCTCCCCCCTCGTGTCAAAGCAGGGTTTGTACTGTAAGTTTACAACTTCAATGGCTGAACTATCCCTCTGGCCAACGCTGCAGGAACAGCTAACAGGTGAACGTGTGCTTTCAAATCACAGAGACGTGAAGCTGGTGCATCAGCTGACACTCCATCTGTCTCTGGTCCGTCCTCACGTTAGCTGACACTCCATCTGTCTCTGGTCCGTCCTCACGTTAGCTGGCAGTCCATCTGTCTCTGGTCCGTCCTCACGTTAGCTGGCAGTCCATCTGTCTGTAGTCTGTCCTCACGTTAGCTGGCAGTCCATCTGTCTGTAGTCTGTCCTCACGTTAGCTGGCAGTCCATCTGTCTCTGGTCTGTCCTCACGTTAGCTGGCAGTCCATCTGTCTGTAGTCTGTCCTCACGTTAGCTGGCAGTCCATCTGTCTCTGGTCCGTCCTCACGTTAGCTGGCAGTCCATCTGTCTCTAGTCTGTCCTCATGTTAGCTGGCAGTCCATCTGTCTGTAGTCTGTCCTCACGTTAGCTGGCAGTCCATCTGTCTCTGGTCCGTCCTCATGTTAGCTGGCAGTCCATCTGTCTGTAGTCTGTCCTCACGTTAGCTGGTAGTCCATCTGTCTGTAGTCTGTCCTCACGTTAGCTGGCAGTCCATCTGTCTGTAGTCTGTCCTCACGTTAGCTGGCAGTCCATCTGTCTCTGGTCTGTCCTCACGTTAGCTGGCAGTCCATCTGTCTCTGGTCC
>OMLP01044023.1:0-12045 GCA_900302685.1 Spondyliosoma cantharus
TGTATCTCTAATAAACCTTTATTAAAAACACTTACTTGTGTCTTCTCCCTGTTTGAGTAAACATGCATCACATATAGGAACTATGGAACCCTGTTAAATAAATTAAAAAAAGGAATTACGGGACTTGAAATCACATTCACTGAGGGAAGAAAATACCAGCGCGGTAGTCGATCCACTATACCAATCAGATCACGCAGGTGACTCACAGTGTAACATATTTCACTCCTCACAGCAGACACACAGACACCTCTTGGTCGCAGGACCAGCCAGCCACTGGACAGCCACTTATGACAGCCAGCAGCGGCTGAACAATACGAAATCTTACATTTGACACTTAGCCAAATTCGAGTCCTCTTTAGGTCTTTGCATGTATATCGCCATAAACTATATAACGTTATAAAAGGGGAGGCAAACATGAAGGAGAGTTCTGTCAAATATCATGCATAACGTTATTCCATCTGATATGTCCATCGCTAGTCAACAGCTAACGTTACCATAACTAATAATACATCTTGATCTTTACTGAGAGAACAGAATTGTGTGTCTTAGAGCCACTCATCAACAGGCTGAAACAAGTGGGAAATAAACAGGAAATTATTATAGGCTATTACGTTATTTTGCTTTAGTTTAGCATCATTTCAGGAGCACTACACTTATGTCACAACCACCGTATTGATGAGTATTGACTAGAGAGTTTGTTTACTATGTTGCAGTATTTTGAATTTGAGTGTATTAACCGCTTTTGGCCACATTCTTACATATGGCACCTTTAAAACAGTAACTTAAGAGGGGAACACAAAAGAGACAGAGTACTCAAAAAAAAAAATGAAAGCAAGTCAACCTCTAAAGATGCTGGATCCTACATTTTCCACAATTCAACTCAGTATCTTTGTTGGGATGTGCCCTTCCTCTTTAATGTCCACTTCTATAAACCCAAAACCTCAAGTCTGATACACAGGCGTCCTGTTGTAAATTTTCATTTCGACTCCACTGGTTTCAAAAATAACACCAATTTCATATAAGCTTATGAGAAAATGTCTCTACTTATCACTTGAATTAATAGCCTTAGTAAACAGTTTCCTGATGAGTTTATAGTCTCAATCGCTACTTTCAAGTCTTCTTCAATATAGTATAAAGATCATTTTGTCATTCATGCTCCAATTTAGAGTAAAATAGGATATTTTTTAGGGCGGGGCTACCGTGTTATTTTCATTACAGCATGTCCTTCAGTTCTCACTCAGATCCAATCCTCAAAAAACCAAGAAGGCATCGGCTGTGGTGCCAAAATCGAGGCTTCAAAACAGTCGTATACAAACCAATAGCCAGAGTTACGGGGGGTTTAGACTTGACCTACATGGGCAATACTGTGCCTGAATGTATCCTGTGTAGACACACATGGAGGACTGAAGCTTTTGCTGCTCTGCTCATGTGCTACTTGAACTACACCTCCTGTGTAGAGCAGACATGGTGTAATACTATGCACAAATGTCTAATGATTGAGAAATGATTAATATATAGGGAGCAAGTTCAACCTACCCAACAAAATAACATTACTACCACACAACCCTGACAGTCCATTGAAAATGTGAAAAACAGACAAACACTGTGACACTACAGAATGGAAACAAACACATCACAGCAGAACTGTCATCGTTACAGATGTCCACATGGGGGTGCTGTGTCTAACTCCCCAACATCCCACAATCCCATTGGATCCACTACATTAGGGTGACCCCTCACTAGCAATATTTCAGTTTATACGAACAGCATTTCACCCATTTAGTTTTGACATAACCTTTGCTCATATATCATGTTACAGTGACAGGTCCAGCGGTGCAGGGATGAAATTAAACAACAACAGCACTCTCTAAAAGATATGAGAACTAATCAACAGTTTGGATAAACTTTCACAAGGTAATGCCCAAATGCTCAAAGCCAAATCAAGACCCTCAGCTGAGTTTTTTTCTAATCAGTAGTGGAGATAAAATGCTCTATAAACACAGCTCCAGATACAATTTGGCACAGGTGAGCGAGTTCGACACTAGAGCTGCAGAGGTGTTGTTTGGCACATCTCCCTATTCAGTTTAACTGTAGGATACAGCATAGACACACACTCACTGACACATGAGAGGAACACTCACTGTAAAACAGAGTGAAAGCTGCATTGTGGCAGCATAAGCAGCAACTATTTCTCTCAACTAGAGAGCTTGGTTAAACCACCTCTGCATAACAGTCAGTTGTCAAACTGAGACTGTCAAAAGTTTTGATATTAATACTTTTCAATACCACAAGTCTAAACATGCCATATCTGAATTTGATAGAATGGAAAGTACTACAACTATAAAAGAAAATCAGATGTGTCAGATTTTCAATCCAAGGCTGTACAGACATACACATTACTACAAATGTGTTAATATGCGTTCAGTGACTTTCTCTACCAGGACTGTGTAAAGGCTGTTCATCTAAAACGTTTTTACAAGGACTTTTGGTTTTTGCCATGTATCGAAAGAGGTATCAAAGTTTAGAATTCTGGTATTGTGACAACTTTACGTCACAAATTTCAACCATCTTTGATGTTGTCTTGGAAGATAAACACAAGCAACTTCCCTTTATGCAAAAATACAGTTTGACATTATGGATTTTCCCACTGATTTCATTACATTTTTTCAGAAAATGTCATTCTCTGGGTCCTTACGCCCTTCAGCACATAAACATCACTTTCTCACATAATACCACGCACCTCACCACAATCTGTAGCAGAACAAACCAACACCTGTGACAACAAGAGGAAAACCAACATAGCGGCAGAAGACATCAGAATTAACAATGATCCATGCCATGCTAACACAATGGTATCCAATAAAATGAAGGCAGTGTTTGGGAAAGTTGCAGAATTAGCCTAGCCTGAAATGTAATCCTGAGAGCAAACAGCACCGTGTTGCCTTGCTCTCAGTTCATTTGCCAAGACTTTGTGGGTAGAAAGCAATTATGATTATTTGTGTGCCAACAAACAGCATCTGGGTCTACATGGAGTTCATTAATACTTTGCAAACAGCTCAAAATTCAATGTGAGGAAGACACAACTTTCTCCTGGAGAGATCCCCTCCTAAGTACAATACAATGCCTTTACTTTAATCCCAGACCTGCAGGCTCATTCTAGCTAGTGTTTCCACAATGACACTCAATACCCACATCAGGAGCTCACGTGACCCGACACTCAAACACTTCTTTTCTTGCTCTTATATGGACTGGAGTTAGTCAGATAACAAGCAAGCTTTCCCATCCACACAACACAGAATACACTCTTATTATTAACTGTTTATTATGATGTTGTGGCATGAGTAGAGAAACAAGTGGTTTTTATTATGATAGTCATGTAAAACTTCAACAATCTGTAAATCTGTCCATTTCAACATGCAAATAAAGGAAATGAAAGTGATGAGCGTAGCAAAGGATGTCCGCAAGACAGTAACCAATGATCACTGAGACAGAGAACTGAGAATGCCTTCGTGTCCGATGTACAGGTGTTTTGAAGCCGCTATGCTTCAGTGAAAGCCCGTTTTTCATTAATTCCCCGGTGTGCAGCCAAAAGCAAATATAACTTTCTTGAGAAGGACACACAACTGATGCGTGACAAACGCTGGCAAGAGATAGTATCTTGTAGCACTGAGAAAGAATAACCTTGTGTTCAGGGTAAAAAAGAAGTCAACACCTCCTACTGTGACAGTGATGAAAGCTTCAACTCTGAGCCAAGTCTCCTTAGAGGTGATGGTCCAAGACAGTCCATGAAAACAGTTTTTCTGTGGCAGCCATCTGACATGCTAACACTGTCACCATGAGAACTTCACACACCAGCAGCTTAGCATTCACAGACCGAAAAAAAGACTAAGACTGCTATCACAACGTGTTTGGCAGACATTTAGTTGCTTAACATTTTGGCAGGGTTTGATGGACTTGTTTGTGCTTTGTGCTGTGATTTACTTTATCTGGCCTTTAAACTAATTTGGAGGACATTAAAACCAATCTATGGTTTGCCCTCCCTTCTTTTGTTACACTAAGCACTCCGATCAGTTGGAACTGGTGATTATCAAATGTCAGCATCAGTAATGCTTATACACATGTTGTGTTTGTCCATACCAGGACATGTTCTCTGACCTTACAAGTCTGAGACAGCAGATCTTGACCACTGGAATATGCCTCCCACTCACCAACAATAGCATTCAGCTTCCTTTTATAACAAGCGATAAGCCAAAATTATTACATATACAATATCAAACATGACAACACTTAAATTGTTTGTATAAGGCAGGAAACTAGCCATGTGCAAATGTTTCTCACCAACACCTACATACCATTTAGACTTCCTCCTCTTTCTAATGTACAACAAGCTATGGCAGATTTACTATAATTTTGCTACTGATCACATTCATTATCATTTCATTACACAGGTCTCAGCCCTGGTTAATGAGGTGAATACGGTATTGGACTCATACATTCAGAACATAAGTTTCATGCAACATTGTTGTTGCATAAATTAAAGCATGAATAAACAATTAGTAAAATATTTTGATCAGTGGAGAGTATTCTTTTGGATTTAAGACACTATCAAATTTGATTTATATCTTGCTGACTCGCACTGCCACATGTGAAGTTGTGCTCAATTCTGAGAATAAATTACTATAAAATTATTAAGAAATAAAGCACAAACCGGCCTTAAGCCCTACATCATGGTGTCCCACAATTTATAATGTCACTTTTCACAACAGGCATGACGTCTTTACATTCTCAACTTTCAGCATTCCAACTGCTTATTCAGCTGGCACACATAACAGCTGTTACCACAGTAGCCAGTTAGCTCCTGTTAGCAAGAGCAATAACAATGTAAAGTCAAAGTCAAGTCAAAGTGTTTCTGAATAAAATATCTAGCTACTGCTGTAAATAAACATAGAACACAGTCTCAGACACTGATATCTCCTTTAATTGTATTCAGCTTAACAAGACTGTACAGGCTATCTGCCTATCTGGCTAACTAGCTAGGCGGGGGATGTGAACTTATTCTTACTCAGCATTAAAGTGGAGATAAAGCGTTAACGGCAGCAGCTAACATTAGCTCTTTAATTCAAAGTTAACTCAACAGGGCTTAAAAATCGAAACATGTGACACATACCTATTTGAAGAGAAAATAAAAACAGTATTCCTCAGCTCTGTTAGGCTAAGGTATTTCTTTATTTCATTTAGTCATTTCCTCAACAAAGTCTTGGTTCATTTCTGCATTTTACCTGTGATACCGAACACTTTGGGGTTCCATACGACCTGAAGGGAAACCATCAACCTCGACATGTTTTGGGGGGCTTGATTAAACGACTGACTACCCTCCAGTCAGAGTGGGAGTAGCTGCAAAATCATCGGGGAGAAGTCAACTGATATATGTGGCCATGCACACCCATTGACAGTGTCAGAGAAAAATGCAGGGCTCTTTGGGCTCATATGCACTGCAGCACACACACACACGTTCCAGTTTTTTTAACCACACACACCACACTGGGGTCTCCATGGCAGCCAGAGCAGTAAGCCAATCAGAAGTGATCTGGTGTTTTCTCTGATTTCAGATTAGGAGGGTGTTTTTCTAAATGTCAATAATAAAGAAGGAGCTGAGCTGTTTGTGTCTCCAGTCAATCTGCATTTATACTGTGCTATTGTAATTCAGCTAAATGTAAGCCGTTTTGTACATATTCTCTATACTCTGGAAGATAATGCACTTTTCCTTCATTTCCAAATTAACAAAAGTGAGCTAAATGTATTGAGGTTACTTTCATCTAGGACTCACAGGTGATCGGTTCATTTAGCAGTGCTGTATGAATCAGTGAACAGACAGGAAAACCAACAACCTCGGCCGCTCATCTCAACTTGATTTAAACTTCCGAGAATTCACATCCAGAATGAGTTTGCATTTCCATTACTTCTGTATTTCCTTGTGTAAAATCCTAGCTCCAAGGCACAATTTGAAAGAAACATGGCAGTGAGATAACTGGTCTTTGTTTATAAGATGGGTTGAGAGGGTGGGTGTCGTGTAATCCAGCTCTGCCCTGACTCAAGGGAGATGGGAAAAGTAGCAGGGCTTTTATTGGTGGACAGAAGGCAGAGATTTGTTTCTAGATGACTGCCATCGCAGCCTGTAGCCTCTGACTGCGTCTCTTAATGTGAAAACCTTCCCAGCATAGCCATGTCCCTAATCAAAAACCCCTGGGAGGTCGACGCCTTTGTTGATTGTAGGAGTAGAGGCACAAAGGAAAGTGTGCCAAGGTCCCTTTAACAGTGAGCTAGGAGGAAATCATATGAGGTGCAACTACCAAAATGACACTGCCAGAAACAAAGAAATGAATCCAAATGTTCACTAAGTATCACTTTTAATCTGTCACATTATGTCATGGATAAAATGTTACGTTGTGGTCCGGTCTGGCGTCTCAACCGTTTTCATTTCTCACTTTCAGAAGTTCACGATTGTGGCTACTGACGTCAGCAGACTACAGGAGCACATCACATCATTACAGGATTTTATGTGAGGCAATTACAATAAGCGTTATTTGAACCTGGGGATTCCAGCTATGATGAAAAGTAACCACACTTCTGTTAAATTCCCTAGATGTTTGTTATGGGAGACTTCTATGACAAACAGAAGAGTCACAAGTGATTCAGCGAAAATGGAGGAAATGGGATTATATGTAACAAACTGTGAGAAACACATCCTAGACCTTTTGGTTTGTGTGTACATGCTGCGCGAGATGCACATATAGATAAGCTTGCACCAGGCAACACTGAAGCGCTCTTATTTGCACTGCAGGTCCTAGCCTTGCATTTCACACCTTAGGTATACAACTATGGTCAAGGTTTCTGCACACACACTCAACTCCCGCATCCACCAAGTGAACGAGCAATGATGCTGCAAAACCAACACCTCCTCCTCCTCGATCACAGATACATCCTGTCTGCCAGCCCGCACAACCACAACGACACATTCATCACCAAGGTAACACAGGGACAAGTCCATAAATAGGTTTTTAGTTTGGAGGATTTAAAGCCATTGGTTCTTTGATTGAAATCACTTTGAGGACACTTTAGATTTGAAGAATGCAAAAAGAAAAAAATGGTTCCTAAGCAGGTATAGGTGTAGATGTTAAACAGGACTGGCAGTAATATAATATTCATGAATTCTGACTTGAACATAAAAGGAGTTATATTTCCAGTCATGGAGAACAAGCAGTATACCAGTTATTTGGCTGCTTTATTACTGTTTAAAATCCAAGCTTACCATTGATTAATCTTCTGATTAATCTTCTTCTTTTATCATTGAATCCTTAAAAGGTCCCAAACAATACTCATTTCCGGGTTCATACTTTTAATTAGGGTGTGTCCTCGAAAATGTTTACATGCTTTAATGTTCAAAAGACACTTTATTTTTCTCACACTGTCCATAGCACCTCTATTCATCCTCTGTCCGAACGCTCCATTTTATTACCCGTTTCTTTGGGGCACTCTGATTGTTCAGCTCCCACAAGCCCGAGCAGGCACCACCCAACTGCTTCCATATCACATTTTGCAAATATGTTAGGCATGTTAGTATGTTATGTTTTATAAACATGAAGTTTATAAAATGTAGGGAAATCAGGATATCCCTGTCACATCTTCTGTCACATTAACTGTCCTTCATCCAAAAGGTATTTAATTTTCAAATCATAGACAGTGAAAACAGAAAAAAAGCAAATCTTAACATTTTTCCCAAGAAATAGTTTCAGCACAGGATTAGTATAATCAGGTTGCTGTTGTAATCGCTGCGTTTCCCTTTATGTTTATTTGCCTCCTAAAAGAAGCAATCGAGGAGCCGACATACCAAAGGAGCAGCCATATGTCTACTCGAGCCCTGCAGCAGTGTTGCCTAGGAAGTAACACACATGAGCCAGAGTTCTGGGAGAGATTTACCCTGGTTTGTGGAGATTGTTTGGATCCTACAGGGCAGTCTGCCATAGGGTCAAGCCTTCACTTCTAAGTAAGCAATTTGAGCTTTCTGTCCAACAAGATATACAAACCAGAAGTGCATAGATGCGGTATAGACTGAGGCCCAGGAGCCTGAAATCTCTCATTCACAGGTTTTAGAGAAAAGCACAAACACATTGAAGAGTCTGAGTTGCCATTTATACCATAGAGTGTGTAAAATGGAAACAATATGTCAGACTAATAGTTCCCCCGCTGCACATGCAATTCAGGACGAGCCTGGACAAGCCTTGCTTATCTGAGGGAAGAAAAGAGCCAACCCAGGGGAAGGAGAAATATGTGTGCCAACAACCACTGTCTAGCAGAGTGACAAGAACAGGTTTGTTCTCCAGTTTTCTGAACATGTGTTGTCTGAACTGTTCTTCTCATTCCTACATATCAGCAGCAACAGTACAACGGATTCTGAAAAATAATCAGCATGTTCCTTTTTCTCTAATGTCCACAATACAAAAAGATACACAAACTGAACCGGTTAGCAGGATGATGCAGCATGTGCTGCCAAGCCTGTCTAGTGTTACAGGCATATTTATTGCAAACAGCAGTAGTTCATTGTGTGAAAAAGCACTATTGAGAAACCGGTAAAACAATTTTATGGAAGCTTATTCCCCAAACTTATGAAACAATTCCTGGGAAAAGAAAGTAGAGCTGCATTGATTAAAGTTAAATAATCATGAGCCAAATGAAAGAAAAGTAATTGCTAACTATTTTGATAATCTATTAATCCTATCAGTCATTTTTCAAGTTAAATAGTCAACCATCTGCTGGATACAGCTCGTTAGATGTGAGAAGTTGCTGCTTTTATTTGTCGTTTATTACAGCAAATGAAGAGTCTTTGGGATTTGGAATGTTGGACAAAAGAAGCATTTGCAGATGTCACTTTGGGTTCTGGGAAAAACGGAAAAACCCACTCCTCAGAATAAATGGTAAAGTACCTCTCTGCAAAACCACAGAAAACTTAGAAATTATGTTGAAACTTTACATTTCTTTAGGTTCAATTTTCAATTTTTCTCCAGTCACAAAGCTGTGCTTATGCTCTGGTTAGGGTTAGGCACAAATACTAATTGATAAGGATAAGGAAAATATCATGTATTGTCTTTAAATACCGGTTATGGTCGATGGTTCAATGTGGCTGGAATTTGTCCTGAGGTCTCCTTAAAAGCAGCCAGTGGTGCCATGTTTACAAATGTTGGAACACTGGGGTTCTTCGTCAAAGACTATCCACTTACAAATGTTGATGAATTAATGCAGACTCGAACTGCGAACACCAGCTTGGCAGCCTGCTCCCCTGTAACTATACGTACCCCGTATGTCAATACAGTACGTAGCCTATGATGCGTGCAAATTTGAATGTATCTGTGGGTTGCAGAAATGCTGCTAATATAAACATTTAAGTCACAGCCCTAATACTTAGAACATTATGATTAATCTTTATTTCACCTTGCAAACAACAATAATCTATAATGCATTTACACTGTGGGTCTAAGAGGATTATCCAAATACAGTCTGTACACTGCAGTGCCAACATTAAGTATGTTGTTCCCTAATTGTATGTTTTGACAGGTCTACATTCCTACGACTTTAATTCCAAAATGACAGGTCCACGGTTGACAATAGGAATACTTAACTCAGTATAACTCCTGTTAGTGATACATTTATGAGATGACTCATCTGAACAACATGTTGCCCACAAGGTTTTTAAAATTATTACTGTATCAGACAAATATCATATTTAAATACTTCAGCTTTTAAAACTGCTACACATTTGAATGCAAGTGACATGTGCTGAACTTTGTGAGCAGGAAGGGTTTTTGTCTGGCCTGGCTATTTTCTGAGCAACCACATGCTTGAGAGAGAAGTGAGGTATAGGTAAGAGGAACTGCTCTCAGATGATCCATCCCGTTGGCAAAGTGACTTAACAACAAACAGAGTGACTTAAGAACAGCTCTAATTTGAATGGACCAAATTAATTTATTAAGTTATCACATTTGCTGCGGCAACTGAAACTTTATCACAGACTAAACAGTGAGTCATCAGACTTTACTGTCAGCCATGCAGAAATAAAACATTTTTTTAGTGTGCAGATCAAAGACGCTGTGGGCTTAAAATAGATAAAACGTAGCCCTTACTTCCTCATTCTACCTTAATCTTGCTCTTGCACTCAAAAACAAATATTTCTCCATTAAAAATGCTTTAAATAATTGCATAGGAGATAACTGGAGTTTATCCATCATGCCAAATAGTTGTCTGCTGCATGCCAGCATGACCAGACTGAGGTAACAATTTTTCAATTTTACAGCCTTGTTCAGAGAGACAGAATAATCAAAAGACAAAAAGCTTTGGTTAACAGTCTTAAAATAACAGCGGATTGACTTCAGGTTTGAACAAACACTGTGCTGTGAATCAGAGGTGAATCAGGAACAATACAGAGAGGCCAAACCTATGGCTTCAGACGCACATGACCTAAAGGAGGACCTCTTCCCAGCAAATGCACATTTCACAAAGGCATCATGATGAGCAAGACCCCAGGCATGAGCCCACTGCTGGTGTGTCTGTGCATGTGGGAGTAAAAGAGGACTTTATCCCATAATGCCAAGTGACCAGGGGCCAGATGACTGCCGTTTCTTCAATTAAAAAACTTGACCTCACAGCCAAGTGGGCAGAGGCTACTGAAAATGTCTTCCCACAGCTCCACATACTCTCCATTGTTTTAAGACACAATCACCGATTATTCCGGAGCACAACATCAATATCCTGTTGGACAACAATGATGGAATAGATTAGGAGTCAAGTGTTTATCCTTAGTGACCCACAGGTTTAGGGGAAAATACACCCCGGAGCCGACTACGATGGAAGAAAAACAGTGTGTCATGATCAGAAAACAATGCAGGTGTTTTCTTTCTCAAAGTTCATCCAGTTCTCACTTTCACATCGAGTCACGTCCAACGATTTTCTTCTAGAGCCGTTTCCCACACATTCATGTCTCCTTGATAAAGTACAACATTTCAACAAAGGGGGCATCTTTCAATGACAGCACTCTATAAGATTTTCCACTTTTGCATAAAATTATTTCAACATCTTATCAAACAGAGGCTGAGTGCCTTCCTCATTTAATTTTATTGACAGAAAAAGCATTTATGTCAGTCATCCTGGCACTTGAGCCTGAATGTTGCTTTGAGGAGCACTGGACCTGAAGGCCTCCTATAATATCCAGCAAATCACTGAAGTTATCATTAAATGCCATCATTGAAATTAAACCATGAGCTAACAATTAGTAGTAAGGCACACATAATCCTCAAATATTATCGGGCGGAACAGACAGGATCACAAAGATGTGTCACAAACTAACGTTTTGTCTGCTCAAAAGGCCTTCCTCAATCTATTCTCGTGGTGAACTTACTCACTGACTGTTGACTCATGACTTGCAGACAATCTCAGTTAATATTGCCACACTTTCATGAGGAAGTCTTGAAGCAATGCTACAGCATTTGTGTTAATCTTGCTTCCTGTATTAGCCCTTTATTTTATCACTTTAGCTCATATATTGCTTCTTGTCCAGGGCTTTGAGGTTAAAGGTCCCATATTATACTGTTTTTCATCAATTTCACACAGCTGTCAGAGGTCCAACAACACTGTATTCGATATGCATTGCCCCAAACCCATCCATGGTCCTGAATTTAAGCTGTCTAAAAGTCGCTCAAGTGAGCTCTGCGAAACACTGCTATCTTACCACTGGACACACTGAACTTCACCTCGGGGATGAACGCCCCTCTCTCGGATATCTCCTATCACGGTGCAGAGGAGGTCGGCCTATGAAAATGATCCCTTTCATTACGTAACGAAAGGAGCTGAATCTGAACAGCCTGTAGGAGCGCCGTTTTACCAGTGGGTGGGCTGCAGAGACCGTGCAGGAATCGCTTGTTTTCCTCATTCTGGGAGTTGGCAGGCTCAGGGAGGACCAGTTTATATATGTAGAGACCAGAGAAAACATGTTTTTCA
>OMLP01044023.1:12065-28158 GCA_900302685.1 Spondyliosoma cantharus
TTGCATAGTGTACCAAAGTGGAGCTAACTAGTTAGCCAATTTCCAGCTGACTTCACCATACTCGTAGGCAACTGTAAATACAATCAAACCGCGGCGACACTTACCTGTGGCTCGGGTGCAGTTGCTGGGTCCGGTATAGTGGGGACTGATCCTTTTACGAGGGTCAGTGTTGAGGCAAAGCCAGCTTTGTACTGACCCTCTTTACTGATGTGAAGCGGTTAGCACACACACAAACTTACATGAACCGTAGCCGGCACGTTGTCATTAAAAAATGAAACGCAAGCACTGTCTCTTCTGTTCTTCTGTAGCTGGGACAGAATATAGGCACTTATGTTGATTTTTACAACCAACAACAGAGCAATTTGTGTGTCTAGCTCTGAGCGACGACATTGCAAAACACTGCTATCTCACCACTGGACACACCGAACTTCACATCGGGGATGATATGTTACGTAACGAAAGGAGCTGAATCTGAACAGCCTGTAGGTGCCCCGTTTTACCAGTGGGTGGGCTGCCGAGACGATGCAGGAATCGCTTGTTTTCCTCATTCTGGGAGTTGGCAGGCTCAGGGAGGACCAGTTTATATATGTAGAGACCAGAGAAAACATGTTTTTCATGATATGGGACCTTTAAAAGATTTTGTGGTGCATTAGATACCAACCCCACATCTTCCAGACACTATGACAACTAACAAATCATTGGTGAGTGCTTTGTTTTTTGTTCAATATCAGTGTTAGTACTTGCAATGAACTGACACCTCAAAGAAATAGTTTAACATTTAGGATATATGCTAATTGGCTTTCTTTTTACTGAGAGTTAGATGAGAGGATTCATAGATACTGCTCCCAGTCAGGAGACATGAGACAGTTAGCTGAGCTCAGCACAAAGACTTGAAACAGGGGGAAACGGCTAACCTGACTCTGTCCAAAGGCAACAAAAACTTCCTCTCAAGATTACTAATTAATGTGAAATATATTGTTTGTTTCATTTACACACTGATGTGTATAATAGACACATGCAGTGTTACTGTGAGTAATGTGCCAGACTACTTCTTGCTCATGACAAGCAGTAACTTCCTGAAGTCTCTGTGGTTGCCTGGAAACCTGGCACAGTCACGACAAGATTCAAGGAAGTTAGAGCATGTGTGTAGAACAGTGCAGCTCATTACCTCCATAAACCATAAGAAATCAACAGATAAAACGTGAGCTTTACGGGTGCTGGGAGGTAGAATTTGTAATCTTTGGAGAGATTGGTCTTTAGTCGGTGTTGAAACTGTTCCTTTAGGCCACCTTGGAGCCTAAAGCTTGTCCTTGAGTTTTATGCAAACAAAGTTACCTCCACTCAGTAAAGTAAAAGATACCTAATTAACTTTCTTTCTATATTGAACCTGTGTCTGATGATCAGACTTGTGCGTTAAACCAGTGAAATTCTAAATGTACTATATTGGCTACTATGTTGGTGATGCAGGAATCCTCATTCAACAAAAACACATCTTAATATCACCTTCTAGGTGCAAAATATGCAGCACTAAAACAACCATGGTGTTAGGGCTGCAACACTACTGATACAGTTATCAATTAATGTACTTTTGTAAATTACAGTCATTGGTGCTACTTGTACAGTCATACTGTATGTGGATGCATACATCGGTGGTTAATCGATTGCTGAACTCACAGGATGTGACATCAAGCTGCACCTGCCTGCTTTCATATCAGGAGGGTAAAAGTGGGTCAAAGACTTTGAATGTGATTTAATACAGAGAGTTACATAGCAAAAATGTCAATCTAAACTACATTAGAAAACATATGAAAGTGACTTATGTCTGTGTTGATAATAAATAAGGATCCAACTGGTTGCAAAAGTCAAATCATTGGATTTGCTCTCTCCGTGTCCACAATGCTTCAGTTCCCCTGGCTCCAACCACACTGCAGCTCTACTGAGGCTATATAACAGCCACTTAGCTACAACTGAGACATCTGTTCCAAAAGGTCAAGCTCCAAGAGAGACTACTTAGACTATTTCACACGAGGAAACCACTTGATAGGCTAATGCAACAGCATCTACATTCTGTTAGCATACTGTACAAACATCATACACAGGGCACCATGGGCACAGCCTGAGGTAAACCACTAATGTACATGATTAAAAAAACAACAGCAACAATGTGATGCTGAAGCAGAGGTTCACTGAGGAAATAACTTCTTCATCAGCACTGCAGTTACTTAATTTTCCTGTTTTGCCCCTAACTGAAAAAAATGTTATGTTGCAGCATACTTGCCAGATTATACCAGATTGAGAATTTCGTTTAGATTAATCGTGATCTCCAGCCAAATTTAGGCAGGGTCTCTTCTGTTTAATGATGTCCGCTCCAAATAGAGGAGCTGGATGGTCAGGGTAAAAAGAAAAGGGGAGCCAGAAATAAATCAATCACATAACACTGTTGATCAGTTTTAAGCCACTGTGTGCTGCAGGACACTGCTAAAGTATTGACCGGTTGTGTGACACTGAGGACATCAAAGTCAAATGCAATGATTGTATTGACTGATAACAATGCTGTATTACATTAAATGTACACTATCTAATGAACGATGTACGAATGGTTTAGTTTCCTTATGCATTGTCCTCTGTTACACTCCATATCAATTTAGTTCCCTAATGTCAGGCCCTTGCCACACTTGTATTTACATGTATTAGTTCTGTTTGAGCTAGATCTTCACCCAGGGGCTTTCTTGACTTTCCCCATTGTCTAGAACCAAGACTTATGGTCACTGTCAGTTAATGTACAAGTCTGTTGTGTTCTGCTTCAATATCATCTTTTTTCATTTTTTTGAAGTAGCCTAGTAATTGTGTGCATCATTTATATTTCACGCTTTTGTAGATTAATGGCAATAATAGCAGCGATAGTGGTGACATTATTACCTGCGGAGGAGGAGTCGTCATGGTCGGAGCTGAGGTACCCATCACTCCTCCTGTCAGGGGTGCTGCACCCGGACCCACGGGAGGCTCTGCGCTGAATCTGCGGGAAGGACGGGGACAGCCTGCCGTCATCGCCGGAGTCAAAGTCCCTGCTGTGGCGGAAAGGCCGCCGGTTGTCCCGGTAACTGCCGGACGTCCTCTGGTTGTCCCTGCCGACGACGTTTGGCACCAACAAGTTATTCCTGACGAAATTCTCGTTCAGCTCCGCATCCTCGTACTCTCTGTCGCTGCCCACCTCGCTGTCATTCGGCTGAGGGATGACGGTCGGGGCCGGCTCCACTCTTTGAGAGCCGGGTTTCCTTGGCGGGACAGGGATGGGGACAGGCTTACCCGTCTTGCCGCAGAACCTGCTCCGCTCCCGGCCGAAGGAGCTCGTGACGCCCGCCGTGCTACCTGCCGCGTGGTGCCTCACGCCTCCAGGGTCAGACACCTTGAACATCCTGTGCCCGTCGCTCTCATCGTCCCGCCGCTGCGGTTTCCTAATATTCGCCGTCTTTCCAAAGCTAGACGTGTTCGCGTTTAAGTTTTCATCTTTGCCTTCAAACCTTTCCGGGTCGTTTCTCCTCTGTCGAGACACGGTGGTCTGCAGGTAGATCACCTTGAATTTCTCCTCCGCCAGAGCCTTCTGCAGCCTCTTCATGTTGCTCTTACACGTCTCCAGCTCCGACTCGATGTCCTCTACAGAGTTCAAGTCCATTCGAGGCACTTCTCCGTCGGGAAATTCATTCCTCCAGTGTTTTGCGAATTCCTCCTGTTCCCACATATCGATGTTCACGGCGGAGTCTTGTACGCCACAGTCAGATAGAAATGTTCAGGCTAATTGTTCTGCGTCTTCTTCAACAGTTCGGGCGAAGCGTCTGTCGTATATATATCAACCTTCCTCTCCTCCTCTGAGTTCAAAGAATAAACTGCCTGTCGTTGTTATCGGCGCCACTTTCTGACCATCTTCAGCCTCCCACACACGCACAAACAGCCGACGTACGTGAGCAATGAGCGTGTGTCAGGAGCGGGTAGCAAGTTTTACCACAGCGCTTAAAAGTTTCGAGACTTCCTGTGTTGAGGCATGCTGCCTTCACGCGCTGCTCGGGCAAATGTGCTGCGTATATTGTTTCATGAAAAAATATAAAGTAGGTGGAAAAAAGACAAATTGTGATGCAGCACACAACGATCCCAGATTTAAAGATTGTGTGTTTGACTTTCATTTATTTTGCTCGTTTCAGTGAATAATTTCCCCAAACAATTGTTCTAAACAAATTATATACATTACCTACAATCAGTGTTATATTACTGTATGAGATGTTACAGTAATATATGTTTTTGAGTGGTAGCAGAGAAATATAACGCGTTGCTAATAATATTTCAGGGATATATTACAGCAGTTATGTCATGCAATTTGTTACAATCTGCGTAACCGACCAGGTGAAGCATTTATTGTTTTTTTTCAAGAATCCATCCACACCAACATGCCCATATTGATATAGGCTTTGCTTGCGTTTGATAAAGCAGAGCCTATAAGTTGTTTGTTCAGTCTTTGTGTGACTGAAATGAGCCATAACTCGTAGGCCTAATGATGAAGCCTAATCCTCCTTAAAGTCCACTTCAATTTACATTCTTGAATCACATGTGCCCATGCATTGATGCAGTAACATTGTAACATGATACATTTCTTTAAAATGAAGGTAACTAGTAATATGTAATATATTGCATTTTGAAAATAACTTGCCCAACACTGCCTACAATACTACATTTAGAAACCAACCATAGAACTAAGGCCCCACTTTCTGTTAGATTACCAGGGTGGCAAAATGTGTAAGTGTTATCAAAAATACATATAGGAGAAAAAAAAATACAAACAAGTAATAACAAAAAAACATACTCAGTAAATAATCCCTGTAATCACAGTTAACATAGAAAGACAATAATTATTTCGCTCATATCCATATAGTTTACAGATTAGATGATAGTGTATGATAGTCATAACAATAAATATTTGCCACCAATTGTACACACTGCTTATCTTCACATACAGTCCCTAATATGACTTGACTACAAAATATTCTAATTCAAACTAGTTCGAAGAATCCCGACAGCACATGAATGCAACACGTGCTAGCTCAGTGGTAGCTGCTGATGAGTGAGAGTTATCACTCCTCTGCTTAAATAAAAATCAATCACCATAAGGCTTTATCTAGGGTTTAAATGTTCACTCCATGTGGCGCAAATTTAATTGATTCATTTCAATATTTTCTGATATCCATGTAAATGGCAGATGAAATGGTGGGTTGATTAAGTCGCTGACGAGTCTTCAATAATAGAAACCTATTTAACTGGTTCAAAAAGAATTGGTGGATGTTTTCACCTGTTCCAAAAGTAAAGGTTCATAGTTTAATTCAAGACATCACTCCGTCTTATGTGTACAGTAAACTTTTGCAGATTTGTAGTGCTTAAGTATCATTATAGGTACGGCCCTACTGGACAGTCTGTTTCCTCCTCTGGTTTGCATTATGCACTTAAGGATCAATAAACACAGTCATCTTTACTTTCCTAATGTACGTCTCATGGTTTTCTATTCAAGTTTCAACAGCGGCACATAGCACAATGAGTATTTCTTGTCCCATCAGGATATATTTGATATCACTATCATGTCATGCAGGGAACATGTCATCCGTATCACTTGTTCTGAGTGTCACAGAAAGACAATGAGAAACCCTTGTTTATGAAACTTCCTGCATTTGGTTTAAAGGTGCATTCGTGGGTTTCATATTATCTCTCACGTACTGCTCTAACATTTAATGAAATCAGAAAGCACACATCAGTGCTTTGTATATGCTATGCATATTGGATACAGGAACACGTATAACTCTCAGTAGATAAACACGCCCTCAGTCTCTTGCTTGTTTTGATTGATGACATGTTATCACTGCAGAATAATCTTTAGAGAGAAATGTGACCCTTGCTCAACCTTTTCCACCCACTTCATTTGTGGCACACCAGACAGACACTTGACATTTGCCAGCCCAACACTTTTAAAATTAGCAATGGAAGAAAAATGTTATATCTTACCTGGAAAACGTTTGATCATAGCGGTTTTCATGATTACGCAAAGGAGCAAGCGTAAACCCTAATCGCCTTCATCTCAGCCCAGCTGCATTCATGTACAAACCTGGTTATCAGCCAAGCATGAGACTTCCAGTAAAGCAGAGTTGTAATGCTGTCCAACACAGGAGAAAGTTATCAGTGTGGACAGAGGCTGAGAGGGGAGGGTGGAGGCAGAGATGGACGCTTGGTATTTTTGAGTGCCCGCTTGGATCCCTGCCCAGAACTGAAAGATCATTCTGCTAAAAGCTTTCAGTGGCCGAGAGGAATCATTGATCAGCACTTGCTGCAGGCTTGAGTGCCCTGATTGGGTTACTGTAATGAGTAGATGAGAAAGGCTATGACCAGTCTGAAGTCATAAAACTACAAATCACAAGCCTAACATGATATCCCAGGAAATGTATGGACTTTTCTGGCTAACCAAGTGTTCAATATGGTCAGTTTTTGGAATGCAGAAGTGCCTCAGCTGGGTCAGCCATACTCCTCATATTTTACTGATATGATCGTTCCACATCAGTACAACAGAGACGTAGCTTCTGGTTTTGATGACTCTGAGATAATGACGTGACGAGGGAAACGGTAGGACAATGCACAAAGTTGGCAGACAGCATTCTTTAAAATCTCTTTACCAAAGTTCTTTCATTCACCAAACAATACATTCGCCACTGTTTGAGTCCGATTAAATAACCCCTCCAGCATGATTTACTGCCTGTTTGTGCTTATGTCACCCGACCCTTTATTCACCACAACTTCAAATATTTTGATAGGTGTCCACACCTCTCGACCTATTTCGCTCCCATTCAGTTCCAGATGTCCTGGTACACCTAAGACATATAATCTAGCTGTTGAATGGAATTCATCGCAGCAAATGCAAAGACATGAACAAAATCTCCAACTATGCTCTAATTGTAGCATTTACTGTATGAAAAAAGTATGCAGCACTGTAAACACGTCTGTGTGTCCTCTATAAACATCCAACATGTTCTCTGCAACATACAGTATACAGTGTAAACAGATTATCAGCAGTGGTGGAGGAAGTATTCAGATCCTTCACTTAAGAAAAATACTTATACAACACTTAAAATACTACTATTACACGTGAAAGTCCTTGATGAAAATGTAAAAGTATTTAAGCAGAATCATTTTAAAGTATAAAAAGTACTTTCCAAGTATTTAAGTATTAAAAACAAAAGTACTCAATGCAGAAAAAATGTATTTTATCATTATGAATCATGCATCAATGTAATAGCTGCATTTTGCTGTTGTAGTTGCTGCATTTTGAGCTATTTTGTTTAGGACTGCGACTACTGATTATTTTCATTATAGATTCATCTGCTGATTTTTCTTCTTCGCTAATCGAATGATTGTTTGTTTTTTAAAAACAGTCCAAACCTCAGAAGTATTAACAAATTTGTTAAAAAATATATTATATATATATTTTATATAATATATATTATATAAAATATTAAAATAATTGAAAGTAAAAGGCAGATGTCATTCACATTTATGAAGCTGAAACCAGGAATTGTTTTTACCCAGGGTGGCGATGTGTGATGACCTCTGATTCTCAGTGATGGTAATTCCAAGGAACCTGTAACTGTTCACTCGCTCCACTTCAGCTCCACCGATGTAGACAACACATTTAAAAAAAATGGATACTTAATACTCCCAAATGACAACTGGTCCATAAAGACTTTCAATATGGAGATTATTCTAAATATATATATGCACATTTGAACTGCATGGCTCTATGGTTATGGGGCAACAAAGTCCTCACAATGAGTATATCATTGCAAGGACTTCAATCAATGGTTATGTGACGCCCTCTTGTGGCTGCAGGAGCTACCCTACATGACAAAACAAGCATGCCGAGTCCAAGCTACACAATAAAAGAGCACAGTAGAGCATAGTACTACATTTATTGAATAGATCATTTCCACAGGACTTCAAGGACAGTAAACATTACTAATTATATAAATGATGCTACAGAAAATATTGCTGAGTGATCAAATGAATTACTGTCAGACCACAGCGACACACTTCGCGGCGACAAGGACGTAAAAATATTAGAAAGTACATATGCTTCGTGATTCAACAAGTCTTATACGTCACTTAAAACCAACATACAGTACAAGTATATCAAAATAGACACAAATATACTATTATAAAACACGTTTCAAACTGCATCCCGTGTGTGTAGAGGAACGGAACATATACCATTTCTTATCAAAATAATATCTTGTTTTCCAACACGCATAATCTACAAGTTTCACTCCAAATTTGTTGTGCAATTTTAATCTGAAGTCTCTGTTAAGGCAACAATAGGACAGCACCACAGATGCAACCACTGGTGTTACAGGTAGGTAGAATCGAAGGCCACAGACACCCTACCAAAGATAGTACAAATATATTGTCAGAAGGAGACAAACAACATACAGTTTTGGGTCAAAAGTTGCAGGTTAGGATCCTCAATGGCTGTCCTGAGCAGTAGTAGGAGTGCTGAGTGATGATTCAGTGATTAGGCCTGGCCTTAAATATGATAAAACGTGTTGATTTAATGTCATTTAAAATAACAGTAGTATCATAAATATTTACCACAGCAGTATACCAGTTGTCAAGACTTTCACAGAGACTCTTTGCAAAGCCTCCACGAGTGCTCTTTGCATAGTTAATTAATTTTCTGATAGTAAACGCATAGAAAAACTAAATCAGTGTGTAAAAGACGGTGTCTAGTCATTATGTGAGAAAAGTCTCATTTGCTAACAGAACAAAGTGTAAAAATCTATACACAGATCGTTTTTGTTTGCGGCTAATGTATACCCATGATCACCATCAGCATTGCGACATAGTTATCATGCTTTTCTGATGGCACTTGCGACCAAGGTTTCCCGCCTGGTGGTCACAAACGCCTGTTGTTTCTCATAATACGCCGCCTCATTAATAAAAGTGGGATAGACGGTGCCTGAGCCTTGGTAGTGGATGGTCTTTCCATCGAATGTTTGGAACATGGGGTCACCGGGGTTCAGTGGTTCCCAGTCACAGTCCTGAAACAACAACAAGCAATAAGTAACTTGAGGATGTTGCTCAAGCTAAAATAACATATTCTCACATCAACCGAAGAAGGCTCATTTCCTCTTTCATAATAACTGATATTTAGAGTTTAGTCGGTTATATATTTGGGCTCGTGAAGAAAGGCAGACTGTTCTAATTTTTACCTGCAGGTTAGGGTGCACCATGGCAATGATGTTTCCATTGGCATCTCTGGGGTAATCGATCCTCTCTGAGACCCAAAAAACCTCCACTGTACAAGGAGGGAACTCCATGCCTGAACACACAGAAAACAACGTCCACAATATTGCAAGCAACTTGGAAAATCTTGCAGCCCCAAAAACTATTGCAATCACTGAGGAAAAACAGAAATAGGCCAGGTCAATTTTGATGCAATTCTCCCTAAATCTAAAAAAAAGCATGATGCCTCTGAGTACTCAAGCATAAAACAATTTAAGAAAAGAAAAATAGGGACACAAACCAGCAAAATAAAAAGATCAGTCAGCCGTTGAGACAGAGAACAGGGCTTTCCAGCTGCAAATGATCCACTTCACTCCCACTGTGATCTCAGCTAAGAAAACACTATTTTAATGATCAACTTATTTAAAGAGGAACCATCATGCAAGAGGAAAAACAGACTTAAAATTCTATAGTTTTCCCCAGGATACCGGATAAAAACCTCAGGACAAAGGATGGGCTTCTGATAAACAAATACAAATAAAAGCAGGTCCTAAATTAAGAGAACTCCTGAATTTCCATAAAAATCAGCTATGGGTTGAGAGAGGATTAATCAGCAACTTGTGATTATGCAGCTTTCTGCAATGCATTCTGAAGAGGTCAGCTAAGCCTCAGATACATGACAGTTACTCCACTTGATGGAGGAAATCTCTTGGTACTTTCAGCAAATTTGAAACTGATAACACCATCAGTAAAAACCAGACAAATTAACATTTATTTTGACAACATTTTGATGATGGCGGATCACCAAAATCAGTTGGATCTATCCACTAGGAACCATGCACGTGATACAAAATTTTATCTTAAGCTATCATGTATGTATGTGTTGGGATATTTTACAGGGTAGTTGGAAATTTTAAGCAGCAATGTCGCAAAGGGGGAAAAAATCCAGGAAATCACAAAAAATCATGGGGATTCATCCTTTGGGCACCATAAATGTCTGTAGTATATACTTAGTATGAAGTGTACAGACTGAAAGATACTAATTCAGATTTTTTATGGGAGTTAGATTGATAAGGATCGAGCATATTCAAATGATCTATGAGGTCACTCACTTCTAACTTCTACTCTATGTCCATATTTGTGTCCAGTCAACTTCTTAGTTCTTGAGATGACTGGTGAGTCTAAACAGCAGCTTCTAATACAGTTCAAAGTCCTGTGAGGACCTAGTGGTTGAAACATGTTGCCTTTAAAATGATTTGCCTTTTTTGCTTTTTAATAATAATATCGTTCTTTTTCCCCCTGTTTTCCAAAAGCAAAAGACAAAGTTTTGACGGGTCATCTCTTTTTTCTAGCTGAATTATAGTAATTCGGTAAAGTTTGTTGAACTTGAGGCCGGAGGGTTCCACACAGTGCAAGATTCGCCTTGTTCATTCTCTGGATCTCAACAGGAAGTGCGGTGGTTTCCGGCAGAGCCTGGACATTAAGTAAGTAGATGCTCAATGAACTGTTTAACCACGCAAATGTGAGACCACCACTGAGCTATACTGTTACATAAGTGGCAGCACAGAGCAGGAAAAGGACAAACAGTTATCCCACTGAATCTGTGAGAAAGTCATTTTCAACTCGAACAATTATTGAATCTCCTGCAGCTAAACTGCTTGATTCTTCCTGCTGCCCGGCTTCAAAGCGCAGGAACACCGATTCATCACCATGGCCCGGCATTCATCGGCACCAGCGTGGCCCCACGACAGAAGATTACCACACCATTGGCAGCCAGACTCTAATGACATGGAAAGTGACCAACTCCCAACAAGCAGACCATTCAGCAGCCGTCCAGTCAGGGGAAACCAACGGACTGCAACTCACACTTGGCACAGAACACTTGTTTACGTAAAAGAGGAAGGAAAAGCTGCCTTGCACCTAAACATTGCAAACACTGTTCTGGGCCTTGGGGAAGAGAAGTGGCAGAGCGGAGGCGGGATGAGCCAGATGCGGATAAATTTAGAGATTTGGATGTAGGTACATCTGGATGAATCAGGCGCACACCCTTGGGCATTTTGTCACAAAATGTTTCTCATCACGATGATGCTGACAAACAGGAAGACTGACTGTAAACAGGCATTTAAACAGGCAACATTTTTTTTATTACATAACACATTATGAATCATAATATTAAACATCCCCGAGCCAAAATTCTAGAGAGATAATTTCATACTTTAGAAGTTCCTGCAAACCTGGGGGGCTCCCTAGTCGCTTTGTTAATACTGCGTGCGTCTAATGTACAGAGGCTGTGTCCTCGCCACAGCGGCCCATGGTTCGGTTCCGACTTGAGGCTATTTGCTGCATTTCATGCTCTGTCTGTCTCTCCCCATTTCCTGTCACTCTTCATCTGTCCTATCGAATAAAGCCATGAAAAAAAAAAGGAATTTCCTACAAACATTAAGAAACATGCGCTAATTCAGTGGTCATGTACACTGAAATCTCAACTGCTTTGGCCTTTAAAGGGCCGATCATACCAAAATCAAAACGCATATTTTTCCACTTATTTGAAGGGCTGTATATCCATTTCAATTGTTTGGTGCAAGTTGTTCAGTTTTGGAGATGTCAGCTGTGAAAATGTCTCCCTTCACTGGAATATGATGGAAGTAAATGGCACTCGGCTTGTGGTGCCACAAAAATACAACTGGAAAAACATGACAGCAGTGTCTCTTTCCAGATATCATGATCATTTCTTTCTACCGGCATACACCTGCCAATTGTTTCACCGCACAGATGGAAGTGTGCATTTACTCATGGACAAGAGCCTCACACTCAATGTGCATCCTGTAAACATTAAAGGCGCAATATGTAACAATTGGCCACCTGTCCACTTCATATCCAGTATATCACCACAGTGACTGCGAACTGTAGCCGCTGTTAGCTATGAAGCTCGGTTGGCCATGCATCTAGTGGTCAGGAGTGGGAGCTTGGAGCACCACTTGAGTTTTTGTGTTCACACTACTAGCAAAGAAATGTTGGATTGGAACAGGCCGGGGCTAGCTGGTTAGCATGCTAGCTTCGGTAGACATCTCTGCAAAGTAAAACATAGATGTTATGATGTCAAAACTGGTACTTTTTACATACAGTTGAATTGTTTTTTTTTAAGTTTTCAACTAAAATTCTCCTCCTTGGATGAGTTGTAACTTTAGCTGCCTTTGTTAGCTAGCCTCCCATATTCGAGTAGATACACGCTTGTTTTGGTTTGAGTCGCCACGTTTTGGAGATATAGGCTGTAGAGATTTCTCACCTCTCTAGAATATAATGAACATAGGTGGCAGTCGACTTTCCAGAAATCCTCGCCAGTTACTTCTGACCTTTTTACGAGCAGTTTCACGTAAGAACTCTTAAAACAGAAGGAAAAGAGCATCTACTCAAGGACTGGGGCTAGCTAGCTAAACTAAACTAGCTAACATTACAGCGCAGCCAAGGAGGACGCCATTAATGTTTACATTCGGTTTCTTCTTGAAACTGCTCACTTTAAATTCTGTGGATTATCCTGAGTAACTGGGTTGTGATTTCTAATAAGAGACATTGCTGTTTTGGCGCTTTGAACACCACAAGCCGAGTGTCATCTAGTTCCATCATATTCAAGAGAAGACAGAAATCTCTACAGCTGTTATCTCAGAAAACTTGGCAACTCACACCAAAACAATCTCGATGGATAAATAGCACCACAGGTGAGAGGAAAACTATATATTTTTTTATTTTGTGGTGAACCGTCCCTTTAAAATGTTATGACATGGCCCATTGTTGAATGCCATGTACATGCAATGTGTTACAGCTTATACATTAAAGCTGCTGTGGCATGCTGGCCTTACCTTCATTAAACAGTTCGATGAAGTCCAGGGCATGTTTCAATATGACCCTCATCGCTTCAAAGATGTTACTCCTCAGAACACCTTGAGGCTGAGGACCCACTTCCAGACCTGCAGTGAAACAATCAGAGGACACGTTCACGCATGGAAAACAATTTACTTCCAACTGAATAGATGTCTCTGGGACGTCTTCAACACAACCCTTGTCCCCAGAGCTATTTGGCTGAACTTGTGAGACTCACCAACAGGGTGCTTGGCAACTGAGCGTGAAGTGGAATATTTCAACAGAGGATGTTCATTGAGCAGAACAAGACAACTGGCGGGAGCGATGGCTTTCTGCAACACAGAGCCGACACAAAACAAGATCTCAGCTGCAGATTTTTTGAAAAAAAAAACAAAACACCTTAACACTGTCGCGCATCGGGTGGCCATCTCAAGCAGACCTAACTGTGAGAGGCTGCTTAGCAATTTCGCTCGATTGAACAGAAAATTAAATCTGCACCAGCCTGCAGCGGAACAAATATGACACATACAATAACAAGCTGACAAAACACGATGAGCGAAACTAGCGTGAATGAAGTCTGAGATGGTCGTTTATCCTGGTGATGAGTAAAGGAACGACATCATTTTCAGCATGAACAGCGATGTGATCCTTGTCTCCGTCATTTTAAAAGTAGACTACTGGATAAAATAGTCCAGCTAGGATGTAATGAGTTTGAAGGGTAGGTTCACCCCAAAATGAAAATTCAGCTAGTCGGGTGAGACTTTTCTGGAGTTCACAGCAGAAAAGTGCGGCAGCATTCTCCTACACAACTGAAGTGGATGGGGACTTTGTTGTAAAACGGGGAAAAAAACAACCAAGAAAAAAATACATAAAATGGCTCCATACAGCTCATCTGGTGTAAACCAAGTTCCCGGAAGCCCCGAGACCCCAAACTGAGGGAGTTATTTACATCATCAACGTTTGTTCGTCGGTTGCGCTCATGCACCCAGCTCGGATGGGGTGCATGCTAGAGCTTTTAGCTTAGCGCCTATAGTGAAGATTTCAGCTTAACAAAGGGTGTACATAATGTACAACACAATTTGGGATCTTGGGGCTTTTGGATACTTGGATAACCCTGGTCAAGCTGTATGGAGCCATTTTGTTTTTGTAGTTCCAAAAATTGCTTTATGGACTATGATACTGTCTACTGACTATGAGCTGTCGAGGAATTAAATCATTGTTTTTATTTGTTTTGTCACCTGAATGGACTCGACATACGATATGTAAGAAACACTATGAGCCAGTTCCCTGCACAAGGATTAAGTAGAGTCCTAAACACAAGATATTCTAAAGGATTGATGTTCGCCTTTAGACTATGGCATGGCTGTCCATGAAACAGGTACTAAAATCATGACTGATGTTTCAGCCTAAGACTGCTTAGACGTGCCAGATAACTCAGACCTCTCAACACCAAGGCCAGAGCAGTGACTCATTTAACAACTGATGTTTGAAGGTTTTTGACAATAACACACTGGGCTGACTTCTAAGGTCAATCTTTTTATCTATGTATCTCTGTGAATCATTTTGTGTATCTAAAAGTTATAATAACCCATTTCTCACAACCTCTGTTGCTTACAGTCACTGAGGTCATGTTTGGCTGCGCTTCTCCTCCCTGGCATTGCTCTGCATGCCTCTGTCTTGTTTTGAAGCGCCAGAAGAGGATCTATTGCTGATAACAGATTTAGTTCGATATGAAACAAACTGGAGCACGAGCTCATGTAATGCAAGGAAAGTAGTTTAGAGTGCTTATTCAGATCTGACAAAACAAATGTCATGCCGACTAATTTAAGAAGGATTAAGAGGAAAAAAAAGTAGAGGCATCTCGTCATGCTCAGGAGAGATTTGTGGCTCAAGAAAAACTGCCGTTGCCTCTGGATTAGCGGGATGGTTGATCCGTTGAACCGACACGTAAAGGTAAACTGAGGATTTTATTATTTACGTAGGTTAACTGATCCTCCCCAGAGATATTTATTGATAAAATATTGACTTTTAAGCACACACAATGATGTAAAAGATGGAAGTTAGTCTTAACATACTATGCTCTGCACTGTATGTGTCATACAACATATTTATAGAGCATTTCTCGCTTGGGTCTGGAGTTAAACTTCACGTTCTGAACATAATGAGTCCTCAGAATAACTAATATTGCAGGGGGAAAGTTTAGAAATGTCAAATCTTTAAGTGCGGTCACCTTGATGTAGTTCATCATCTGCAGATTGAAGTGGTCTTTGGAGCTCTCCAGAATCAGAGTGCAGCCCATGTTGGACGTCGTGTTGTGGAGGTCAAAGATGACATCGTAGGCCTCAGGGCTTCCCTTGGGCCCGAATAGCCTGTTGATCTCCTGGGCCCTCTGCACCTCATAGGGCAGGTTATCTCCTCCCGGGGCACTGTATGACACATATGCACGTGAGAGCAGTTGGATGCAGACACATTAACAGCTTATCAGACGATTCTGCGAAAGGAAGCACATTAATGATTTACACTTGACCTGCACACCCTGTAACACTTTCACCTCACTGCTGGAAGATTTCTGAGTCACATCTTACAAGTTAACACAGTGACTGTCGGGTTAAAGCATGTACAACAGTGTTTGTACATTTCAGTGAAGGCTGAAACTTTTAATCCAGTTTCTGTGCTGAATGAAGCTTTATGTTTCCTACACTTCTTCACATGCAGAAAACAGGAAAACATTAATAACGGCAAATTATGTCTTGATAATTACCGTAATTCCACCCAATTTATTAATCTAGAAAGTGACGGCGGCCATTAAGTCTGGGCTGGAATACAAACGCTGGATTCAGCCAGACAGTGGCATCCTTTTGTGAGTGTTAAGAGACAAAATGTAATCTTTTCTTTATCCTGGCCTTGCATGTCAGCAATAGAGGATCCTTGAGAA
>OMLP01044023.1:29350-39350 GCA_900302685.1 Spondyliosoma cantharus
AATTATCACAATAAATTAATAAGCTTAAGGTCACCCCAATATTATTTCATGGTGGTACTCTGATGTTCTGCTCCAATAAGCTGTTACTAAAAGGCCGGTCATTTCCAGCTATCTATTAACTGCTTGTTGGAAAATAGCAGAATATTATTATCAAATCATGTTGAGGTCATTTTCAAAAATAATTGAGGTAATTATAACAGTAATTTAGGGCTAATTATAACCTGTTTACCATGAAATCTTTGAACTTGCACAATAAAGTGTTACCATAATAAGTTGATACAAAGCTATACGTCAACATCACATTTGTGATCATGATATCTTATTGGTTTCAGTACAGCAGATAAATAAGCAATACACTACAAAAGCTGAATAGGATGTAAACTCTTAACCTGCGGTGTCCCCCAGGGAAGAGTCCTGGGGCCCTTATTCTTGATATACTGTATTATAAGTTATTTTTTAAAATATTGACATACTGCACTGATGAAGTTAACTAAAGATAATAATAAAGTAAAGACTATATTGAAATGTAGCTCTGATAAAAAAAACAAAAAAAAACTCACATTTAAATGAAACTGATAAAAAATTCTGAATATTCAGTTTGATTTTAGATAATTAGCTCTAAGAAAATGCCATGGCACCAAAAGCACTAGAAGACTAAATTGTTGACCAGGAAAGGATAAGGCCGCTGGCTAAATGCCATTTTGACAGCCATTTTCCCCATGACCCATCCAAAAAGCTTCAGACTGCTCAAAAAGGTTGTCTTGGGTTGCATCCAAATTACCTCGCCACATATTCATGATATCAAGAATACAAAACTAATTCAAACATGTCTCCCTAACAAATTTATAATTCTTAGAATATAGCTCCTACTCATAGAGATTGTCATAATCTTGTCTTGTCCTCCCATCCTTACCTGTGCTGGTTTGCTCTGGTCCATGTCTGGTTCTGATTATCCTCCACACTGTTTGATCTGTCTGTCCGTCTGGGCTGTTTCTTCCCTGTGGTGTTCCTCCTCGGGGTCGTGACCTCTGGTCCAGACAACAGGCCTGGCGATAGCCTCATCTTTGACCTCTGGCCCTCCCCTGACGGCTTCTGGCTGACCTTGGCCTTGGCCTTCTCTCTGCCTGGGCTGCAAGGATTGAGAATCATTTTTTTTTCTTTCATGGTCAGAGACAAAATTTGTACCCATTGTTGCCGCAAATTGTTCACCCTTCTGTCAGTGTAGAACAGATGGAATTTGTAAAATTGCTTTTGAGGTTACAAATTTCCAAACAGCTCCTACCATAAGGCTCCCCGTGTGTCCTTGTGTTCCACCGTTGCAGCTGGAATAGGGTTGCTGTTGGATCCACAGGGTTTGGTCTTGGCGGCCGAACCCACTCCTGGTGCTTCACTCCCTGGAGAGAAAGTCTCCGGACCCTGTGTGATGGAGCCTGGGCAGAGGATCATTATCTCAGCATAAGTATTCCAATACAAACCAGATTATTTATTTTAGATGTAGCTGCTGTTTGACAGTAAATATAACTGTCCATACTAACCTGTGCCATGATGCTCTTGCTGTAGGGGGACCAGGGGTTTGGTTTGAGCTTGGACCTTATTCAACCAGCTGTCCAGCTGCCACTTATTGGTGGAAGGAGGTTCAGGCTATAAAGTGAAAACAACTTATAGAATAATATATATTTCAGATGCTGCAGCACCTCCATTCATCCTCTATCCGAATGCTCGCTCTGTTTTAGCTCCTGTCTTTGAGGGATTCCCTCCTGATATAGCCAAGTCTGTACTAATTGGTCAGCTGTCACAGGCCTGAGCAGGCACCACCCACCATGTTTCTGCTTTAGCTCTGCAGGGCTGAGATCAATGACTGTATAGTTGTGCCATCACAACCTTACAGAAGTACTAAAGGCTTGTTTAAAGGCAGAATTTCTGAATACGGGCTGTGCTGATTTCACCCTGAACTGACCATTTTCATACTTTCAGAGTGTTTATGAAGTACCTACACCTGCTTTATAATAAAAAAGGAGAGAAAATCACATTACAATATGGGACTTTTACAAGGTATTTTGTCTTGAAATCATAAATCATTCACAGAACTTCTTTTAGTTTGATCTGAAAGTAGCTGTATTTATTTCTGTGTTTCGGATTGTTTTCACATAAAGCTGCATACGTATGTGCAGCATGCTGCTCAACAATTTCCTTTCTTTTTCCCTGCATGTCTCTCTCTTCCTCTCAGTGGGTAGGATGGCATAAGCCTATGAAACCAGGCAGCGTTGAGCCATTAAAATAATGTGATAAATAATGTTATAATTCAGCTCTCTGCAGTTGGAGTTTTATGACTTTCAGAGCACCACCCAGAGACCATGGGAAGGGACCATTTAATGTACAGGCAGTCAGACACACTGTGAAATGAACAGTGAGGAATCAGGGAGAATAAAAGAGGCAATGAAAGTGCATCTGTCTCTTTATGAAATGTAAACAAAATTGGAGACATTTGTCAGCGATGGAGACATCATCAGTATTTTTCACTGCCAGTTGTTCAATGATTGCTTAATGACAACAGCTAATGTTACCTCTGCCTTTCATATAAAAAGGGAACCGGCAAAATTAGATTTTGATGACTGGCATAAACAAAACCTTGCATAACTCCGGGTGTCTCCCAGCTGGGGTTAAAATATGCATATGGAAACTGTACTGGCTGTTTATTGAACAATGGGAGTAATCCATGAATCCAATGAAATTTCTTCCACAAAACTTTTTTTTGCAGCTTCACATCCATTAAGTCATGTGCACAGAGTTACAGAGAATTCACACACACACACACACACACACACACACACAAACACACAAACACACACACACACACACACACACACACACACACACATGTAGAGACACTCTTGTCATTTTACCTCTGGTGTGTGTGTGCGGGAGGCCTGATTATACTCGCTGTCACTAGAGCTGCTCTCTGATTCGTCTGTGTCCGACTCTGAGCTGCTCTCTGATTCACTGCTGCTCCCCGATGCGCCACTAAAGAAAAGAAAGTAAGAAAGAAAGAAAGAACGAAAGAACAAAAGAAAGAAAGAAAGAAAGAAAGAAAGAAAGAAAGAAAGAAAGAAAAAGACATATCAGAAAACAAAGGCAGTTATAGTTTCGCCACATTCATGGCCACTGTCACTACTAACAGGGTTACATCACAGTTTCCCACTCAGCAGGGGGTCCTCACACAGATGCCCACTCTCTGCCTTACTATTATTTTAAATTACCACCTGCTAGCTTTATCTGTTAGAACTGAAAAGACACAGGAATTAGGTCTGCAAAGATTCAACTTTATGCAGATGATGTTTCACTTAATCTTCAAGAATTATCTGATTCATTCATTGCATACTACATATGTCTGAAAACCCAAGGCCAATGCTGAGTTGTATCTCAATCACATTGTAGCGACAGAATGACTTTCACTTTTCTGTGAAGACCATTTGACTGTGATGCAGAAGACAGTGCTGAGAGTTTTGGAGTCAAAGACAGCTCACTCGGACCATGTTTGACATGTTTGCTGTTTTATGTTCCAAAATGAAAACATTACATTTTTGTGTTTGTCGTATTTGATATGTATGTGTATCTTTAGAACATCATGGCATATTTTTAATTGTCATTTTTTATTTTTTTTACAGTGTTTGTTGTGCAACAAAAAATCATTGCCTTGTTTTGTGTATTTTTCCCCCCAAAACATTGCAGTTAAAACATGTATAGCTACAAATGTGAAATATTACAATTGTTTTGAAAACCATTCTAATTTCAGGACTTTCCTGGACACACACAACAGCTGATAGATTTAAACTTGCACGTGTAAGGGAGCACGTTTCCTTCATTGCTGTAAAATGAAGCTCTGTCATCCTTTACTGACTAATGCTGACACTTACTCTCAGTCACTGTCAGGGTAATTTTAGGCACCTGCTGGGCCATGTATTTCTCTTCGCCACTTTGTTGATTGCAGCTTCCCTACCAGTGTAGTTAGAATGAGTTGACTTGTGAGTGAGCTGAAATGTTTGCCATTGGTAAGTGGTAAATAAGGTGCTGGACATGTGTTATTGATTTGTTTATATTGCATGTGTGGTAATACAGCACATCCTCAGTACAACAATATATTTTGCTGTATGTGGTGTAGCTTGAGGTTGTTCCCCAAAGTGTGACACTCTCTTATAAGTTTAGAGCACTGAGTTCTGGTATTTTGGGGACGCTAGAGATCCTGGGTATTGTCCTTTCTCTGTATAATGTGGATATACCTTAAAAAGAATACTTGATGAAATCTTTCAACTAATAAATCTGTTGATTCCCGTTAAAACAGAATTTTTCTTTCTATTTATTCTCATTTTTCAATCAAATCGCTTATCATTGAGTGCCTGCGTTTCTGTTTCTAGCCAGTTCATAAGACTTACAACGGTATCTTCAATCTTATCTATTGTTATTTCCTGTGGTGAAGTTTCATCCTCATCTGTACACGCATCCCTAGTTGACACAATTGACCTTGCTGCTAAGAAAAAGACCTCTACACAGCCGCAGAAATGAGAGAAAAAGAAAAACAGTTTGAATAAAAAAGTCTACAACAATACAGAGGGCGATTGTATGACACATAACCTGTCCCTTTTCCCTTAGCCAAGCATCTGCTTTATCACAGCCGTACCAGGATATCAGCCAATCTTGTTGCACCAACACAAGTGCACAGTTAAGACTCACAATAGTTTCATCCGATTCACTGTGGCTGATGACAGACTTTTAGTATGCATTGAAGAGGAGGATATCACACGAATGTGCTAGGATTTCCAAGAAAGGTGAGATTATTCAAACATTACATGTTAAACTTGCATTTGTTCAAGTGCTGAATGAGCTGATGGTGTCACAGTGCTCTGGATTGAGCCATCAAATAAGTTTGTGTTGTGCAACTGGCCATCACGTTTTTTAAGCATCTTTTTAAATCAGACTGGAAGTGTCAATCTGTACATGCAGATTTGAAAGTATGTGAAAGTGAATTTAAGGCTCTCTCCCCATTCATTGAGAATAGGGCCTGGTCTCGTTAGCACAGAAATAACTGGCTGTGGGCTTTCCTAATGTGGCTGTCGAGTGGCAAGGACTTTTACTGGGGCCCATTGGAACAAAATACACATCCTCACAGATTTCACGACAAACCAATTATCTCATCTATCGACTTGATTATGAGCTATGGATAAATTATATACACTGTTATCAAAGACAAGATCAAGATATTCCATTATAAACTCCAGCTGGCTCAAATAGCAGAACATAACATCAGATTGTGAAGTTAAAAAGAATCTCTCTCTAAGCTCTGTTGTGTTTTTGTCTCATTTTTAAAAAAAGGATAATAATTGGGGAAGCTAGCCACCCTTTTACTGATTCAATAAAAACGAGTTCACCGCCTATAATAAAGCTGCTAATAAACGCATAAACACAGCGTTTTGAACCTGTTCAATTGTCTCATCCTCTCTGGTGCCTTCGATGGCCTTGTGTTCATCCATCCCTCCACAGAGCTTTGAAATGGCCTCCTGGAGGCAACACACCCGCTCGTCCCAACTTAAGAATACACACAAATGCACTTGCACACACAGAAATTGCAATTATGTGTGTGTGTGTGTGTGTGTGTGTGTGTGTGTGTATGTGTGTGTGTACACGTAATTTCAGTTCAAGGCTGCCATCACAGCAGGCACCAATCTGTGTGAGCAGTCAAGCAGCAAATCCATCAACTGTTCCGCAGGCAACACACACACACACACACACACACACACACACACACACACACACACACAGTGTCGGCTGTTATCTGGCTGGCATTTAATCACATGTTGCTGAATAAAAGAGAAGTTGACCTTGGTGTTGGTCCAGTCACGGAACTCGTTCACTCCCTGTGAGTGTTTCTGTTATTGATCACGTATCTGCTGGCCTCAGTGTGTGTGTGAGCAGAGAGACGGAGGTGTGTGAGCACATGTTGTTGGTTCAAATTAAACATGATTTAGTTTCACTCTCTGGGAAAATCTGAGAGATGCGCTGATCCATCGGCCGGTTTTCAGCCGGATCAGCCCGTGTCAGAGACATTGGATTCTGTGCTGGTCAGATTTACAGACAGGCAGAACCACCAGCCCAAACTGAAAGAAAGAACCTGGACAGATATTGTATTGTGCAGAAAGCGTTACCCAGTGACAGAAGACTTTATTTTGAGATTTGTTTTGTGTGAGAGTGCGAGACGTTCCTGTAACCTGACGTCATTTGGGAGAAAGTGCGAGTTGATTAATAGTGTGAACATACAAGCTGTGTTTGTGTCAGAACGAAAGGAAACCAGAGCAGTGAAAGCTGCAGTCAGCAGGTCAGACACCTTTGTGTTTGACTCGTTACACGTTACATCCCACAGAAACATCTAAAATCAGATGTGTGTGAATACTCTGAACACTACAGGGAGGTGAGGTCACCACCGTTGATTGATCCGTTATTGGTGCAGGAAGATGATTTAAGACCATTTATTTAATATTCCTTGTTTTGAACCTGTAACACGCCGTGTGTCCTTCTGTGAGGCTGATTGAAAATCTGTTTAACGTGACAGTGATTCCAGCAGGATCATATCTCGGATCACAGTTGTGTTGGACCGGTTCCTCGTGTCTCTGTTGCTCAGAATAACACCATTAAAATGATGATATGAATAATATAATCAGAGTCATCAGACATTTAATTAATGTTTAATATTCATGATAATCTGAAGTGATTCTGTTCACCAGCAGAAGCAGCTAAACCAGTGCCTCTCCCTCGATCAGTGCCCACCGTCGACCCCACACTGCTCAACGCCCAGCAGCAGGGTAAGAACACACACACACACACACACACACACACACACACACACACACACACACACACACACACACACACAGGACTCTTCGTCTTTTCTCTCTTTCCAGCCATCTTTCTGTTTAATTCCTTAAAAACTGCTCCGTGAGCTTCGGCAGCTGCTGGAGTTTGAACACAAACTAAGAGAAGGTTCATTTACTCAGTCAGTGTTTCCAGTCTGGTGTAGATTAGATTTAAAATGCTGCTGCTCGTCCAAAAACGTCTCAGTAGTTTAGGGCCAGAATCCATCTCCAGGCGCTCTGTGGTCCGCGTGGGACCGCTCTGTTTATGTAGTGAAAGCTGAAGAATGTGAAGCTGAGCGGAGCTGGAATAAATTCCTGATCTCAAACTGCTTCTCATTCCAGCTTTCCTCCATTAAATTCTTACCTCGTTTCTTTCTGGCGTTACGGCTGTTTTTACTTTCCTTGTGTCACGCTGCTGTCGGAGGGTTTTTGCACATTATCTGTTTGTGCAGATACAGGAAGCGCTCGTTACATCATCATAAACATAATCCATCCTGACGAATCATTGACGGTGTGAAACTTGGAGGAAGGAAACTAAACGTTTAGTTGAATCCTCCTCAGAACTGTGACGGTACAGCCTGTTGAGACATCGGACCTGCTCCTGATGAGACCTTTACTGTCCCAGAAGAATGCAGGACGTCTGTATTCTGTGTGCAGTTTGAACCCGATGTGTGGTGAAGGAGGGAGAACACAGGATCTGTTTGTGCTCAAGTGTTTACAGTGGCAGCTTTAACCGTCTCATAAATGTGTTTCAGCCTGAAACCTGAACCTGTGTTTGGACCCGGCTTCATCACTAACAGGGTGATGAGACGGTGCCACAAACCAGACGCACTGTTTCCTCTGGTTGAAACAGTCGAGAGCCTGAGAACCTGTGTGGGTTTGACTCAGTTCTGCCGGTGTCCCGGTTCCTCGTGTGTTTCCATGACATCAGTGTTTACAGTGGCTGCTAGAGGAGACGCGTCCAGTCCGTCCGGCTGATGGACTGACTGAAGTCCACTTTGAGGTTTTGTGATTTGAGGTCAGCTGGTAGCTTTGGGCTTTGTTTCCGGACGGGGACAAGAACAGAGAAGAGAGTTCTGGTGACCAGAGAAGACGCTCTGTGTCCTGTTCACTGATTCTTTTCTCTCATGAGCCACATTCAGTCCTGTAAACTCTGCATGACTTTTAATTAATTGAACTTGCTGGCAGAGACTCAGTCATGATCAAGACCAGAGTGTATCATGACGAGGCAAGACCGGGTCGAGACCAGGACCCATACTGCATGGCACACTTATACACACAGTAATAATAATGACATGTCTAACATGTGAACAGGAGGCTCTGATGAAATGAATCTGAAGGATCAACGTTTGATACAAACATCCACAGAAGACAAATGAATAAGTTCTAAATAAGAAGTTCTATTTAAAGAAACTCAGATCCGATCTCAGACCAGAGAGAAACCAGCAGGTGGTGAAGCTTAAATCACACAGCCGATGAGATGACGTAGATGTAGTGACCCGTGATGACGGCAGCTGGAAGAGCTGGACGGTGACATCACGGCTTCATCACCGAGCTGCTCGTCGTATCAGTAACAGCAGCAGAAGTAAAGTAGAAGCTGTAACCAGGCAGAGCAGGAGGTGGCGTGACGGTCGCCGCGCTGCCGTCTGCCGTCATCATCTCCACCACAGCAACGCCACGTCGCTGCCGTCTGGACTCGCTAGCTGCTGGTGGTTAGCCGCCGCAGAGTGAGAACGATCATGAAGCTCCATCCTTCCACATGAGTCTCTCACTGACGAGTGTTTCTCTGCGTCAGACGATTATCAAGCATCATTTTTAAGAAGTACGTTTCTCACGTCAGTGATTGTTGAGAGATTGAAGCTGATAACATTTTACTAACTGAGTGAACGCTGCAACTCACTCAGTTCAGTGTCTGTGTGTTTTACAGTCGATCACATGATGATTGAGCTGCAGCTCAGTCAGCCTGTCATGGATGAAGAATGAATGAACGTCAGTGCAGCAGCTGAACATCGTCGATGCTTTAGGACTTCATATAAAGGTGGAAACAGCTTTTTGTTGGTGTGTATGTTTCTGTAGAGATTAGGGCTGCGTGCTCAGCAGAACTGGATAAATAGGTGAAATGAATAATTCAACCTCTTCAAGATTTGGTTCAGGCTTAACTGCCGACTCGTTGACGGAGGAAAAGCACTTTTCTGCACTTTCCCTCGTCACAGAGGGAAGTCAGGCGTGGCCGATGAACTGTGCGACTCAGGCAATTACACTTTTGTCTGATCGCTGCTACAAGTGAAATGAAAAAAGCCTCTTTGGGAAGAACATTAAGCTGCCGTCCACGCAGATAAGTGAAGGGAAATGTTGTTCGCAGCGTTCCATTAAAACACGTCAAGCAGCCTGAAAAGAGGCGAGTCACCCAGCAAGCACATGTTTCTGCTCTGTGCAGCTCTGAGGATGAAACGTGTTGATGAATTCAGTCCAGATATAATGTGACGCACAGCCACAGAGAAGCCTTTCTCTTTAAAGAAGGCAACGAGCGATCAGCCGAGTCCTCAGGTGAAATTCAAGTTTGAAGCATTTATCAAATATTATGTTTCATTTCTGTTGTAACTCATAAACATTTCTGCAGCTCAGATGGTGTCAAACAACAGAGCTGAACCTGTCACACATGTCAGCAGCTCACACAACGAGACCTTCACAACCAAACATCTGGATGTTGTCCAGCTGTGTTCTCACAAAACAGGATTTTAATGGAGGCGGTTGCCAAGTGTGACGTCACCGCTCGGGACGCTGCTTCAACGTCAGTCAGCGTGAAACTGCTGGACATCTTTAATGAGACGCTGCTGAACATTTCTCAGCCATGTTTCAGTGACCTGACGACTCTTCTTCACCCTGAAGTCTTCATCGTCTCTGTGCAGCTGATGGATTCTCCTCCTGGAAGCTGATCGTCATCCTGATCTTCTGTCTTAAACGATGATGTCGTCTGTAGAGAACATTTTCAATCATTAGCACCTTTTCAGCGCTGTGGCTTCACTCGCCTCAGCTTTCTGCTGTTTTCTCTCTCAAACTCTTCCTGTCTGGAGGAAGCAGTCAGCAGATTTCTGGAG
>OMLP01044023.1:42305-55811 GCA_900302685.1 Spondyliosoma cantharus
CCCACATAGACACTCTACACGGACTGAGCAGAGAGTCAGAGAATGAGAGCTTCCCTTCTTTTCTCTTAACTCTTTTAAAGCATTTCAAAATAACCAGCAGTCTAGGCTATTCTCCGAGCTACTGTAGCCCAGCAGCACCTCTGCTGTCCATATTGTCTCGCCTGCCCTCACATCTGCTCTTTTGACCCCATTTTAAAGCAGATATCTGGTATTGTCTGGACTGTTTGTACACAAGCACAGTGTGGAGCACAGCTTTAAAGTGGTCTCCAACACACCAGCAGTAAATATGAGGGAGAGTGGAGAGCTGTCGGTTTAGTTAAAGTTGAAGTAAAGGACACCATGAGCCGTTAATCTTCTTAGATGTAGCCTGGAAAAAAATAGTTAGTAAGCTGGAGAGCGCTGAGGCGATCTTTAAAGATGATTCAACATTACACAAACACACAGTATGATCGGAGCTCTTACCATCATGTTATAATCCGTGGTTGTTTGAATCACAAAATGCGCCATACATCATAAGAAATGATGTGATATTAATACTTAAGCACACTTAATTGCCTTGTTGTGAAAAGTAGCCAAAGGTCATACTTGGGTAAAAGTAAAGATATCGTGTTAAAATATTAATTTGGTAAAAGTGGAAGTCACCCTCGCAAATTTTACTTGAGCAAAAGTATCTGATGTAAGTATTAAAGGTAATTTTCTAACAATAAATGTACCTAAGTATCAACATTAAAAGTAAATGAAATATGTATTTACATAAATGTATACTTGGTGTTATAAGCGTTAATTGCAGTGTTGTGAAAAGTACCCCAAAGGTGTACTTGAGCAAAAGTAAAAGTATCATGTTGAAATGTTACTTTGGTAAAAGTGAAAGTTGCTCATAGGAGTAGCATTTCAAAAAAAGTCTGAGTACCACTGGTACATTTCATATGAGATACTGGTACCAGTATCGACCTAGCCAGTTATTGGATCTGCTATTCAGCATTTTTCTGACTCAGAATCCTTGTTTGTTTGTTTTGTTGTTCTTTTATATAGGATTGCTGATAAAATAAATTGTATTGTATATACAGTGCTATCTAAAGACATGGATGACAACATTCACATGTTGGGGGGGTTTAGGGTTCAGCCCATGTACAGACACATCCTGGTGAGCGTGAAGCACAGACACACTATAATGATAATAACCTTGGGAATGCTGTTGGGACCCCTCTGATGATTTATGGATACATCATGTTACCTAACCACATTAGTAACGAGGCCGCTGTGTGTGTTCATCCATGCATGCTGGCTGTATGGGCCAGCGTTTGCGTAAGACTGTGTTTTCTGCCTTAGTGCACAAGAAGAGGAATACAAAAATAAATAAATAAATAAATAAATAATCGTCTTAATTCGCTCGGTCACGTTTCGCTCACGTTTTCCCTGCTGGCTGACAGTCAGCTCCAGACCGGGGAGGACACGCTGCTCCGCTGTTATTGGCAGAGGGGGGTGTGGGGAGGGCGCGACAACTGGGCTGATGGTAAACACACACACACACACACACACACATACACACTACCTGGGATAATTTAATGAAGATGTTCACGTGAACGCTTTTCCCGGAAGATGACCCAAGAAAGAAAAACGGTGTTAATCTATTTTGTTTGTATTTCGTTTTTCCTCCCACGCCGTGTTGGGTTTTCACTCACTGAGCGAGGCAGCTTCTCCGTTCCCCTCACTTGTCTGATGGAACACACGTGAATTCCGTCAGTATCGTTACATTACTACGCCGTCGTTACATTTAACAACAAGCGTCCGATAACTAGTAGTAGAGATCTGAAAGGATTTAAACATTACTCTTGGATCAATTCTTGATTTTAGTTTGATTTAATTCGTAAAAAACAAAAAAAAACTCCCTCAAGGAGAAAATGTACACATCACTCGGACAATGTGACGGTGTACAGTACAGGTGCGCCTGTGCCAACCCTTTGTTTTTTTTCTCAGCGGAACACACAATCAATACCACCATCACATATGGATCTGTTGTGAAATGTGACTGTTTTCTGGATCCGTGCCATGTAAAAGTTTCCATTCAACATGTATGACAGCGGACTGGAACAAAAATGACAACAACGACAACAACAACAACAATAACAACAATAACAACAGCCTCCAGCAGCGGCCACGGACGGTAGGGTGACGGCTCGCGGGATGAGCTGTGTTTACCTGAGGTTTTCCGGACTGAAGGCTCGGTTCAGGTCCGTGTCCACGTATCTCGTGCACTTCTCCACCGCCTTCGGGTTGGTGATGAAGGCTTTGGTCTCGACACCTTTCCTCTGGATCTCGGCGCCGTTCTTCACCCACAGGTTGACGAGCGTCACGCCGGACATCTCGTTCCCGTGCGTCCCCCCGAAGATAGCCACCCTCCGCGCAACGTTGAAACACGCGCTGTTGTTGTAAGAAGACATGACTGGACGCCGTGCGGAATGTGTGTGAAGACACGCTGGGGTCAGAGGGTTCCGAGAGCCTCGCAGCCTCACGGTTTAAATGCCTGCTGTGGCTGCGCGCTTACGTAACGTGCCCGCGGGCTTGATGTGGTCAGTCAGCGTGCGTAAAATGCGCTGAGTTGTGCGCGACATCTCGAGTTGCGGGCGAAACTCCAGTTAACAGGCTCACCCCCCCTTTTGTTTACCTCCAACCGTCAAACTACAGGGACACGTTAACTGTTCACTTCCGACGAAGCTCTTCCAAAATAAAACGCAATCAAAACAACTTCGCTGTATTTGGTCCGCCAATCCACGCTCGACGAGAGACGCTACTTCCGGTTATGGCCTTCAGAATAAAACGATTTGGACGCTTTGGTCCATTGGAAAACGAAACGTTCATGACTGTTAGTGATCGGTACATGTCTGTCTTTGAAAAAAATAAATATACATTCTTTTTTTTCCCCTCTTTCCTTCAGTCATTTTACATTTTCATGTCACATCTATATATACTTCTACACTTTGGACAATTTATTTTATATTATTTAATATTATTTATGTATATGTATATTTAACAGTGCTGTGTGTGATATGGAACTTCAATTTCCCCAAGGGAACCTCCCAAAGGTATTAATAAAGTCGTGTCTAAGTCTAAGTCTATTTTTTAAACTTCCTTTGTGTTTGTCATCTTAATTAATGTACTGTGTGTCTTGGCACCTATACACTCCTTTTGCTGCTTTTTCCACCTATCAGGTTGTTACCATAACTAGTTTTATCCACGACTCTAGTTATCTCTTTCACATTGCCTAGCCATGGACTTGTTTTCAATGTATCTGTTTCCATGTTGAAACCCTTATTGGTACTGTCATTGTATTTATTTTCATGATCAATACTATTCATTTAACCAAAACCCCTTTTTTGTTAGTACTTTACTAAGTACTCCTCATGTTATATTTTCTTTTTCTTTATCCTCTTTCTAAATGTATGCTATATACTGTAACACAACAAGGTATAGACTGGGAAGGCAGTTGCAGGAACCATTAAAGGCATGGATGACTGTAATCATTATGTTCTCGAGATTGTCATTGTACTGTTTCTACATTGCCTAAAATAATACATAAAAAAGGTTATTTTTAAAAAAATGTCTGTCTTTGATTGTACTCGCTGTGGTTTTGTTTAACAATTACCGAAACTAAGGAAAGTGGCTGATGATATATAACAGCCTTTTCCCCCCATAAGTCTACTTCACCATATGTACAGCTACGTAGGCCTAATCCTGGTTTATACACCTGTATAGGATTGAAAGAGGTTTACAGTAAATCATAAATCACACTAAGCCCTAACCTAACAAATACAGGAAACGTATCACTATTTTCTGTTTATTAAATGTCATATTTGATTCCCCGTATTACATTTCTTGTGTCAACAATTGATAAATGATGGCTTTTTAAAAACTGAAGAATCCAAAACTAAAACCTTCACATATTAGACTTCTAAAGGTACAGTATGCCAAAAAAAACTATAAACATAACCAAATATTTATATTTATATCTTATTTCTAGAAAGCAGAGGCACGGTATCACCTATTAGCCTCATGAATGGTTCACACCCTAAGGTGCACGTTGTTAGAGCTATAACAAAGACGCATAGTCACTCAGACTCAGACTAATCAGCTTGTTGGCAGTTAAAGTGCACACTGTAAAGGACGAGCACAAGTACGGCGCAACTTCTCATTAAATTATACGGAAGATTTAGAACCACAATGTTTAATCAATTAGTCATCAACCATCAAATTAATCAGCAATATTTTCTGGTTTCATTACAGTAAAGTAAACTGAATATATTTGGGCTGTAGCAAAAACTAGACATTTGAGGACGTCATCTTGAGCTTTTGGAATCTCCGAATCACCTTTTGTTAACCATTTCCTAACATTCTTTTAGTTAAGTTAAGTTAGTTTAGTTAATCATACAAAGGATCGGCAGAGAGAAGAATTGGTAGATTTAGGCCCATTAGGAACTTTGCTTAAGCATGACTTTTTTTCAAACCATCAGAGGAAAAATGTTGATTGTTCTACTAAAGGTGCAGTTGCAGGGCAAAAACCCTTAAAACAAGACAGGGATATGGAACGATATTATCCCCCCAGACAGTGAATCACTGAAGAACGACCTTGACTTTTCTCCCGACTGCCATTAGGTGGCAAGTGAGGTGTTCAGATTTATACCACTCAGGTTAGTTAGTTGACAATGGAGTTACAATCAAAACATAAAACACGGGTCCACGATAGAAATTATTGTATTCAATCTTATTTTACAGACGTGTGTCATTTTTCCTCCAAAACATTCTGACTCAGCCGCTTTTATTTTAAAGAAATAAAAAAAATCATGTTTTGTTGTAGTATATTTTTTCTGTTAAATTTATATCGGCACCAAAAAGGTTGAGACAGTGTTAAAAAAACAATTCTTTGATATAAAACAAAATACATTACAACATAAAACAATCTATTTCTAAACCTCACTGCTGTAACATTTTCATGTGACTTTAACACTGTCCATCTGTGTGTTCTACTGATCAAACTCCATCACTTTGTCTGCCACTCTATGACTCATCCAAACAGCCAGTTCATACTAGCAGCCTCAAAGGAAGTCATCACTTAGATTAAGAAGTCTCCGCTTGACCTTTGCGTGCTTGTTTTTCATGATACGGTCTGAAGGCGGCTTTTCAGTCACTGATATCAAAGTCTCTGACAACATGGAGCTGCTGCCTATGATACTGGGGTCGGGCGATTGCTTATTTCTTTCCTTTTTTCTCTTCTTTTTGTTTTCGTGGGGCTCTAACTCAGCCGCCTTGATGGACGATTTCCCCTCGAGCAGAGGAGCCGATTTTTTTTTCTTATTATTTTTCCTGTCTCTCGTTTCATTTGACTCCTGATTTTCAGATGTCTCTCGTGAAGCTTGTTCCATTCCCTTGGAGCTGCAGGTATTCAATGCAGATTTTTCGGACTCAGCATCTTCAGTGGCAGTAACATGGCGCTTTTTCTTCTTCTTCTTCTTCTTTTGCACCGCCACGTCCTCATCAGTGGGAGGATACCCCTCATCAGCCACATTCTCAAACCTTTCCGCTGGGTTCACCGACTCACTTTCATTTCTTCCACGTTTCCTCTTCTTCTTCTCCTCCTTTGTTTTGTTTGCTTCCTCAAAATCCTGCCCGTGATCTTTTTCCACACCGCCCTGCTCTACTGCCATCTTCCTCTTCTTTTTCTTTTTCCTGACCACGTCGTTAGATTCTTCTAAATTTCCTACAACCCCTGGTGATTCTGTCTCAAAATCACCGGTGCCAGCTGGTTTTTCTGCACCCACAGACTGCGAAGGAGAGTTTTGTTCCCCGTGTGTCTGAGCATTGTTTTCCTTCGCATCAGCAACGAGGAAGGATGGGGTACCCCTCTTTTCCTTTTCCCGCACAGACACTGAATCATCGCTTTGTGTCACATTGTCGTCTGCGAGATTCCAGCCAGACCTTTCACTTATTTTCTTCTTCTTCTTCTTCTTTTTCTTAGTCACAAGTTCAGTGTATTGGTCTTCAAGGCCCTCCGTTGTTTCCTGGGTGTAATCTATGTCTTCTGCCTTATCAGAGAGAGTTTTCTTCTTCTTCTTCACTGGTGTCCCCGCTCTTTCTTCCGAGGCTCCATTACAGGGGCTTACATCTACACCCTCATCTCCATCTTGACTCAGTGCTTCCCCTTTCCTTTTTTTCTTTTTCATCTTTATCACAGCATCCTCAACATTCGGAGCTTCGGCAAGTGTGCTGAACTGTAACTGCTCAACATCTTGACCACTTATTTTCCTCATTTTCTTCTTCTTCTTCTCCTCCTTGCCATCATTCTCCACGTTCACTGAAAACACGGCATCTTCGATTCTCACATCTGATTCTAAGTCTCCATCCACTTCCTGTCCAATATTTTCTGCTAAAGATTTCTCCTTTTTTCTCTTCTTTTTCTTTGGTTTTGAATCAGGAATGCCTCCCTCCTGTGTGTGCAAGTTCTTTATACAATTTCTTCCATTAAATTCCAGCTCATCGCTAGTCGGCGCCGCTGGAGGCCCTGCCCTGTTATCCTCAGACAGGCTGGCTGTCTCTTGTGCCGCAGCATGCAGACGCTCCGGCTCCTCCTGACTCTGACCCGTCTCTTCTTCTACGCTTTCTAGAGCTCCTTTGTCTTTTTTCTTCTTTTTCCTCTTCTTTGCCCTGATTTCGTTGCTTACCCTTTCATTATTAGTGTCACGTATGATGTCTGGGAGATTGCAGAGGAGACTCTGGCTCTCAGGTTCATCCTCTGTCTGTTCTGTCTGGGACAGATCGTCTGTCTGGAGAACATGAGTCTGGGGCTCTGCTGCAGCTGTGGATTCTTCTTCAATGTGCTTGTATTGCGTTGGACTTCTCTGTGGCTCACAGACTGTAGCATCGCTGTCATCGCACAGCTCATCCTCCGTTGCTTCTTTTTGCTGAAAAAGAATCTTCTTGTTTCCTTGAGCACAGCGTCTGTTTTTCTTTGGCGTTTGCTTTTGAGCCAGAAGGTTTCCTCCACTTATCATGCGCTGCTCGTTCCTCTCCCTCTCGACCAGAACTCCACAAGTAGACTCTCCATCGTGACAGCCATCTGTATCCACAGACAACGTTTTTCCCCTCGTTACAGACCCCTTTGTTGTCTTGAGTCGTCCTCCTTGAGGGGTTTCTTGCCCGGGATTATCAGCTTTCCTCGTCAGTTGTTTAAGATGGCTGCCCCACGTTTGTCGTCTCATTGCTTTTGATAGAACCACAAAACTTGTCCGTTTCTGTAAAATGACAAACAGATCATAACGAAGTTCACAACCAAAAAAGTGAAATGAGATGCAAGAAATTCTTGTTTTAACAGCCCGCTCACCACCACTTTGATGTCCTCGTCTTTTGGCCTCTCCTCTTCTTCTCTGTAACAGAGTAGATATCTTTAATACCCAGTAAGTCAATTCACGTGTATTTGCACAGTAACTTCCATGCAGGTTTGCATGATTCAAAGGGATTCACAGGTGGCTGACCAGCCGATACTAAGGCAGGGCGAATGTAAACAAAGAGAACAATTTAAGACTTGTGCACGCAAGAAACAAAAATGTTTCAAATGTAAGAAAAAGAGATGCGCTCGGATGCCATGTCTCCTAAAGATGCCACCAAGAGGTGACATACTGTATAGAACTAAAAAGTAGAGGGACTAAAGTCGATCCCCATAAAGTTGTTTTAGATGTTTGAGGCAATCGCATTTCATTTTTTTAAAGATCAGATCAAGATCAAGCTGTACCAGTACCTAAAGTTTACTGCATCTAGATTTATCTAAATGTTTTCAACTACTTTTACCAGGATATGCCCAAAACCTGTCTATTATTGTACTGAAAAAATGGAAGTTTAGCGATGAATCTGAGGTCAGTGCATGTTGGTGGATATGGGCTATTCAGATTTTATACTATTATACATCTAACTTCAAATAGGTATGTTCCTTGGAATAAACTAAATTAGTGATTAGTGAGAATGTTTCTTTTTAATCACAATTTTCATTTTCACTCAATAAACTGTCACTGTAATGCAACGTTTGCTGCGGTCTGTACCGACACACGCTCTTTAGTTGGTTTTTTTCATCTCTGCAGCACTCCAGTACTTCATTATAATGTTGATTTTGTCACACATTTCCCCTTTATCAAAAAAGAAGTAGCGTTTCTTGAGATTTGGATATTGCCCTTAGCCATAATGTGACTCTGATATTATTCTGAATAATTTGCACAAACTCACTCAGACAATGGGGATATGTACTCCCCCTCCACGTCCACTGTCGGTAAAGACGACTGCGCATTATGTTCTCCTTCATAGCCCTCTATGAGACATTTGAAGAAGCCTCCCATCGCAGAATTCTGCAGAAAGAAAAAAAGATATATAGATACATAACATTTATTAAAGTTATACCACAACAGCCGGCAGAAAATCTGTATTGCAGCGTTGCTTATCCTTACATGAAGAGATTTGTTCTGGACGGTAGTTAACCGATTGCTTCTGGCCTTCCCCTTCAACTTCCTCCCCGACAGGAAATGGACACTGAACTTTGGCAGCCTGTTGATAGAGGGCTTTTTCTTACATCTCTCATCTTTGGTGGTTTTGGGTTCTTCCTGGGAATCGGACGATAAAGAGCCAGCATCACTTCCCTCAAGATCTCTGGGAGATATGAGTTTCGACCTCAGGCTGCAGTGTTCTCGTCTTCCTGACCTCACTGCCTCAGGCACTTCCTTCTGGGTTAGGAACAGGCTGTCTCCTGAATCACTGCAGACACAAGTAAACAAGTTAAACTGGAGCACTTTTCAAGGCGCTGTATCATCATTGGGACATGTGAGGGGTTCACATCCTCACCTGTCTGCTCCAGCAATTTCATTAGATACCTCATCCCGTCCCGCGGAGGACTCAAGATACCGCGATATTTTCTTCACATAATCTGGCGGGGAGGTTTCCAGGACAAGGTGGCATGGCTCGGCGGATACAACCCCAGCAAAGGCACCAGGCTGGGTCCACCTTGAAGACTTGTGCACTCCTGCCATTGTGCACTTTAGCAAAAGATAATTGGCAAACTTGTGGTCGTCCTTATCGTGAAGAAGTGGTAACAGATTAAATCCCATTCATGCCTCCAAAGAATACATGCTCGAGCTTGTTCTGTTTCTGTTGCTGATGGTGTATAAATACATGTTACAGTACCAAAACAATGGAGAAGAGACCCTCCGCATGTGGTTCCGAATAAACCAGGAAGTGTTTAAGCGTCATCATCATGACGAACAATCATCTGACCAATCACCAGAGACGAGGCAACAGCCGCTAAAATAAACAAGAGGCTGCATCGCTTTGTACTTCCGTTTTCGACAGTCGTGTCGTTTTACGTCAGTTTTTTTTTTTTACATAAACCTGTAAACTCGACATAGATGAATACAGTAATCAGCACCTCTGGATTCTTTTGATAAAGAGAGGCAGTCATCTTTGTTTAAGGAGCAGAACTTTGGAACCTTCTTCCGGCCGACCTGAAAAATTCATGTCCGAAAGCAAAGCAGCATCGTTTTCATACCTAATGCATCTGTACAGACAGATCTTTACCGTGAGACACGGCTTTAAATTACTTATTTTTTCCAAACCAACGGTCCAAATCACCATGACAAATGACAAAGAAAAGCAGCAAATCCTCAGATTTAAGAAACTGGAACCAACTAATGCCTTTCCTTTAAAAAAGGGACGCTCTGTTGCGCTGTCGCCAGGTAAAAATCAATTGCGCGTCTGCATTGCTCTTTACGGTAAATCCTGTGCGCGCCGACCGGGACTTCGTGGTGGCATTCAGGTACACCTTTAAAACTCTGAAACTCTTCTTGATTGGCCACCAAACAGAAAAGCGCTCCCTTTCCGTGTTTGTTCCTATGTTTAACTACATAGACTACTTCTGTAATTAATTTCTTGTTCTTCCAATGCAAAATTTGTAATAATTAGCTGCAAAAATCAGAGAGATAACCCAGTCAGTTCAACATAAACTGGCTCTTACATGCTCTGCCTCATCTCCACCTTTTCTGCACCTCTCACCAGTCCATCATCTGCCTGGCCGCCAGAATCATTCCCAACTACCGGTAGTTTGTTGTTCGTTAAACTCGTTTCGTTTAACTTTAACTGTTTAACTGTTGGACATTTTGCAGTCATTCTTGTGACATCCACCGCTGTTCTGCCACTCTCCATGGTGCTGAAGCCTTCCTGTTGGAGAGTTTTGCGGTGGATTCCTTAGATTTTAGCCTGCTCATTTGCCCCTGAGAGAAATTCAGTGAAGTTCAGTCTCTTATGCATTAAAAAAAATTGCTTTGCTTTTCTCCGTGCAGAAAGTTTGCAATTTAATGAAAACTACAAAATCCTCTTTTCAGGATTTCAAAGGACAGTTTAAAGTAGGCCAATGTAAAACTGACTGGGATATATTTTTGCATCGAATCATTATAAGGCTGCATTTTAAGAGCAAGCCATTAATGACTGAAGTAGTCTGAAAAAGAGCTTTCTGGTTTTTAACAACCTTCGTGGCCATTCGACAAGAGATTTCAGAGTTTACAAGATGTACCTGAATGCACCGGGTCCGGGCACAGTGGCTTTACCGGACAGAGCAATACTGAAGCGCGAGCAATTAAAGTGGATGTGGAAATAGCGCCACAGGCTTGAAGTGAAGGTGGCGTGGCCGAAACACTATGTCGAACAGGAACTGTCTTGTTAGTGTCTACTCTTTGGTTGCACTTCAACCATACGGCGCCCTTTCAACCATCGACTCCAGCCGTCAGCAGGTGCATCCGCCTTTAGTTCAGTCATGGCAGACATCGGCAAAGCTGGAGAGGTCCAGCTGCACGACGCCCCTGAGTTAGAGGAAGTGCGTGGTGGTGAAAACGTAATCTTCGATATACAGGCAAAGAGGCGTAGTGTCTGTAAAGCATAATAACTAATGAATATAAAGGCAGACAGAGCTGACAGAACTCATTAAGCCTCATCTCCTATTTATTAGAATGGGACCCAACTTGACTTTGATGCTCGCATGTCTTAAACAAAAATGGAGGGGGTCAGATGAAGCACGACAGCTCTGTATTTTAGGTTTATCAGAAAGGCAGCAGTTGAAAACAGGATGTAGAGCCAAAGATGTATTGTCACATCTAAGGTGAACTAGGTTTTTCCTGTTTGTCTGTTTTTTGTCTGGTCAGAATTAAGTGTGTTTTATGACCCTTAAATGACTGTTTCTGCAAATGGAGTCTGGTGGCTTTGGCGAGCAGCTGTTTGTGGGTAAATTAAAACCTAACCCTAACCCGTGTTCTCTAACAAAAAGGTCCGTCTCTGTTAGTGAACGCGGAGGTGAATCATTTGTACCCCCACCACACCACAGGTCCCGACTACAATATCTTCACTTGCTTATGTGTTGCCTTCTACAGTCCATTTTCCTGTGGAGTGGAGTGGAGGCCCCAGATACCATCTGGTAAGCCACAATAGGATGCATCTTAACATCTTTTTTGAGCAGCTTGTCTGACTGGAGAGTAAACATTGGATTCGAAAAGACAAACTTTCGGATGTCTGTGTTTCTGCTTTCTGGAGTTCAGATTGAGAGCTGCACATTTGACAAGCAAGGGGCAAGCTGCTCTGAAACGGAGCAACTGAGTCGAACATGGCAGGAGTCACCGGCTGTTCAATCTGAAATGATGAGAAGAGTTTGGTAACAGAGATGTTGAACCGACTAATTCTTGTTGTCCACAGCTGATGTATGTAGTTGCGTCTGCAGCGGAGGGGTGGCCCGCGGTGAACAGTGGCTACTTCTCCTCCATCAGTCCAGCCGTTGGGCAGTGTCTGCAAGAGAAACACGGTGACAAATTCTCTTGACTGCTGCTGTGGCCTGCTGGGCAATCTGTACGCCTGTGAAGGTAATCAGTCTCATCTGAGGATGAATGGTGGGCCTTTTAGAAACAATGCATTGTCATCTCTACTGCTTTTGGCAAATAAGGAATTCTGTGGTTATTTATGAACTTAAACGCATCATTATCAGGCATCATGGGCAATATACCAAAAATATACAGAAACAGAAAAAAAAAATACAAAACAAAACCACTTTAATGTCAAAGCGAAAAAAAATTCATTGACAATATATAATGCAAGATAGGTGATTGCATAAGTATTCACCCCCTTTAAATTAAACTGTGTCACTGTGAAAGAAGGAGACTATTGAGGGAGGCCACCAAGACAACTATGACTACCCCTGAAGGGGTTTAATGCTTCAGCAGCCGAGATGGGAAAGACGCTGAAGAAAGCTCATTAAATCTCAACTCGAGTTCACCCAAAGGCATGTGGGAGACTCCAAGGTCAACTGTGGGAGGTTCGGTGGTCTAATTAGACCCAAATTGAGCTTTTTGGCCATCGGACTAGATGCTTAGTTTTGCGGACACCAAACACTGCACATCACCACAACCTTGAGACAAAATTGAGACATCTGCAGTTACAAATAAATTAAACAAAGGAAGACTGCAGCAAGCAAGATGGAATCCAAATCAAGCAAGACTTTCTAAAATACTTATTGAATGACTGCACAGAGAAATTTTCGAGCACACAGCACCACAGATTTCCTCCAAGGCTACAATAAATGTAATGAACGGTACAAAAGGCAGATAATGAATGTTCTTGGGGGGCAAAAAACTTAAAAGGCAAAAGTAATAATATAAAGCAGATTCTAAAGTGGGGAAATCTTTTTTGTTTTTCTTTGATTATCCACCTAATATAACACATGCCACATGAAGCCCCCCCATGTGTCCATTGGTGTTGTGCCAGAAGATGGCAGCATCCTCAAACCTCACTGCAGTACGAGTCACACTGAGCAGAGAAAATAAATCCTCGCTGTGCTTTCTGGTTGATGCTTAGTGATGATGTTACTCCCTAATTATATTTTTGACTATAATCCATCCAGAGACGTGTAATGAATGTGTGAGCGTAGCTTTATGAAAGGGGGTTTCCCCTCGGGACGCCCACCCATCTCGTCCTGTCCTAAACCCCGTTGTTGTGGTCAGCATCGGACGCATGAAATCAAAACTTTTTCAAATGTTTGCAGTCAAGCGTATACTTCAACGTCAATCTTGTAAATGTCCCATATGTTTACAGGATACTGCATTTCCTTTTCTGTATGAATTACAATGTTGGCAGTTGTTTTAAAGAAGCAGCAACACTGCACTGGGTGGTTTAATGTCACTGTATGTTCTGTAGTGGCACTACTGTAACCACAATCTGCTCTGTCTGCTGAGTGTGTGTGTGTGTGTGTGTGAATAAGAGGAGAATAGTTGTATTCATGTTGAATATCTGGCCCACATTACAGTCACTGTGTGGACACAGCATGACTGCAAGGAGGAGGGATGAAAACAGGGAGGAGGAGAGGAAAAAACTACACTGAAGGCAACAGAACGAACAGTCATCATCTTTAAATAAAATAACTTCTGGGCATATCGCAACCCCCACCCA
>OMLP01044024.1:0-10227 GCA_900302685.1 Spondyliosoma cantharus
ATGAAGAAGAAGAAGAAGAAGAAAAAAAAAAACAAAAGGCAACAGAAACAAATGAGTCACAGGACGCGATTAGAGAATAAAAAGAAGAAGAAGAAGACGCCGGGGTGTGATTTGATTCTTTTGCCTCCCAGTTTAAGCAATGAGGAGCTGCGGTGAGCCGCGGAGCAGAGACAGGCTCTGCAAAAACCGGAGGTTTGGATGAAAATGTGTTCCTCTCTCTCTCTCTCTCTCTGTCTCCCTCTCTCTCTCTCTCTCTCTCTGTCTCTCTCCTCCCGCCCTCCAGACAGACGCACAGTCATTCCCGATCACTCGCTCTTTTATTTCACACATTTATTTTTTTTTTCTCCCCCACCTCCTTTTAATCCCACCCTGGATTCAGACCACTCTAATTCTGTCCATTAAGCCGATTTATTTCTGTTTGATTTTTTTTTTTTTCTTCCTTATATAGGCTATATGATCACTACCAAGAACATGCCTGCGTACGTAAATAAAGCGTCTCAGTTTTATCACAGCCATCAGTTATTCAATCAGATAGAAAAAAAAAATAAAATACATATTTTTCTCTATCCAGTTTTGTGTATCCAGCAAAAGAGGCGCACTCTCTGTTCTGCAAGTAAAAAAGGTGCTTATCAGTTCAGTTCAGTTCCTGTTGGCTTCACACTCCAGTACATGTTGCATCCAATCAGGATCCATTCAGCAGGACTTGTACTGAGTGTGTCCACAGTTAAAGAGGAGACAAAGATGTTCAATAAGCAAAATTGGTCAGGCGCTTGTGTGTGTGCAGGGATATGCCTCCAGATGAGATGTTACCATTTATTTTTTTTTTTCCTTTTCCCGATACCGATTCTGATACCTTGGTATTGGGCATCGATTACCGACCTGATGCCAGAGCCTGTAAAAAAAAAAAAAAAAAGAGGAAGAGGAAGAAGAAGATTTATTTTTATTTAACAGCTGTATTTTCCACTAACCCGAAAAATTACAAATAAAGAAATTGGGGAATAAATACAAGTTCCTTTAAAAACAGATTAAAAAAAACCTTTTTGGAATAGAACCATTTAAAACAGCAGTACAACAGCAACTTAAATACATCTAGGAATCGAATAAAAACGCGCTCGCGGAACTCGTGTGTTTGCAGCGCCGCACTTTGAAGGGCAGACGTTGACGGGGATACCGTGTCCACCCGGTGTGCAGACTCAGCAAAGACACGTCGGAGGTCCAAACGTCAGTAGTAAAAAAAAACAAACAAAAAAAAAAGTTGTTGTCGTCAGGGGGAGCGCGGCAAAACGTTGTTTGTTGGCTTCTAGAGCAGCAGAGAGGAGCCGATTTCAGGCGTGCGATGTTAAGCAGAGCTAACGGAGCTAACTGGGAAGTAGCAGGGTTTCTAAGTTACGTGGCACCGGATCGCCGGATCATGAACTCGCCGACAACGATACACGCATTTTCAGCAGTATCGGCCGCATTTCCGGTGCTGGTATCGGAATCGGAAAACACCTCTACTTTTTGGGGACCGAAAATATTTCACAAAACACAAAGTCATAATCGAGATATGTCACAGAATAAACAATCATGCGAAACACTAGAACATCCCAGTGCCATTAAATAATTCTGAGTGGTGTATTTTGGAGGCTGCAGACTTATTCGTACTTCACGAGCAGCTGCTCATGCAGGTTTAAGACACTCTCCTGGTTCAAATTGGCTGCAATCATTTGTCTCATTAATGCTCATCCATCATGCGGCCAGGCGTGTGTGGATTCGAGTGTCAGGGAGGAATTCGCCCGAGATGAAGTTTTTTTTTAACTCGTGCACTGTAACATCAGTGCACGCCTGTGTTACCAACGGCAGCAGCGCGACTCCTTCACACTGTGATGTCACTCAACTTTAAAAGCCAGCTTGAAAATGTCACTTTGATTCAAATCATGCCTTGCGTGTCCTTCTTGATTTAGCAATGACATTTTCGAGACGCGCCAATTAGCATCCCTGCTGTCAAAAAACAAAAAAAAAACAAGTTTTACATCGGTCACATTTACCTAATAATACACTTATCAAGACTAAGCATTTAACAAATGTGAAGAAATAACAATGTGTTATGTACTGGGGTACAGAGATGTCTGCTGAAGTAAGCATGCTAACAAGCTAGTATGAGCCCAACTTGTCTCCTAATAACATCACCAGTAAAAGGGTGACGGTTCTATAACTAATATAGTTAATTCATGCTTCCAAAATCACAAAAGTGGCCCCGACGACTCTGAAGCTCAGAGCGCACGTGTCCCTAACGACTCTGTGAGGACACTCCCACACAGGGTTTAAAAGCCTGCAACTCCCCTCCAGTGAGTTAGAACTGAAGAAGCCTCTTGGATGAGAGGGGAGACGTCCTCAAGAAGCTGAAACACGCCCAGTTTGCCTACAATACAGCACCTAGAATCGTTTATTTCTGTTACGTACTAACAAATACATAACCTTAACTGTCACATGTAAAGATATATTGTTAAACACGACGGTCCGACCTGTCTGACGTCTCTACCGTGCTAACTTCATTCACTTCCTGTGTTGATTTGTGAGGGTCTTTGATTTCTACACAACAGCAACATCTAACGCTAACTGCAAGTTTGGTCAAACTCAAGCTGTCAGCGGCTCGCCAGGTAAATTAAATCAGGTCTCCAACCTCACATCAGTGAAAATCTGGCCATAGACTTCAAATAACACCTGTAAATCTGTTACATTTTGTTTGGGTTTTTTTGTCATCGTGGACATCTCCAAAATCTGATGAAGAGTTTGCGAGTGACGGGGCAACAACTACTGCCAAGACTTCCCAAACTTTGACAGGTGCCTCGGGCTATGTCATTCTAATCAGCACCACCTCAGCAAGGTCGGCCCTGGTTTGCTACTCTCTTTTGCTCTGCAATGATGTTTGCAGCACTATAAGCCTTTTGTGAAATGGTCCTCCGGGTTCCCTTTCAAGCTCCATTCAACAGGTTACTCAGGAAGACAGCCACGGGCATGCCAAATCCATTCCCCCCCCAAAAAAATATGAATTCAGGTGAATAAAGCCATCGGTTTCCCATTTCCATTGAAGCAGACTCAATATATCAAGGCCGTAAACTTGTATTGATCGGCACGGCAATGACCCGAAGACTTTTACCTTCAAAGGGACCCCAGGAAAGAGGCTGTCTGGCAGGTAGCGATTTGGCGGTCCATACATTCGACTCATTATTAGAACCCTGTCATGCAGTGCAACAACACCGCACTGAATAATGAGACGACGGAGCCGGCTGCACAAAAGACAACAGCGTGAAAAGGAAAAAAAGGTGTCGCAAATAAATAAACCCAGACGCACAAGAACATGAAAATGCAGTGGCGGAGACTCTTCCACACGCCCTCCTCCCCTCACAGCTGACTGGGAGGAGAGGACTCTTCCTCGGTCAAGGCCTCGCGGTGCTAATGCACAATCACACATCTCCAGAGGGCGGTGTCAACAACAATTTATTGGCGTAACGTAGCTGAACGTGTTGCTGTCCATATGGCATCCAACCCAGTAACAAAGAGGGGCTCCTTCAGTCTTGTGAGAGGCCAAATACTGTTTTCATGTGCTTACCTCTCTCTCTGTACCATAGGCACAAATCAATAAGCCTTAGAGTGTTTTTTTTAGCTTTTTATTTAGGATCTGAGCAATTGCGCGGACAAAGAAACCTGACAAGCAGATAGAACTGACTCCATCTTGGTGAGGATTACGCTGCCTCCTCTCATTCCTCTTGTCTTTCCAGCGATCATTAAGTACCTGTCCCTTTGAATTATTTGTTGTGATGCCTGCATTGTTCCCACTAATCCATTAACTATTTTTTTTTTGTGAGCTCGTTGCTTCCGGCCACTCTGCTATCAGAGATACACTTTGGTGAGTCACTAACTCGTGGCTACTGGATGGACACAGTTCTTTTTTTTTTGTTTCCTAATCCTGTGCTTGCGTGCACATTAGTTTGCTTTGCAGCACCTTGTCTAATTGCATGTTGTTTTATGTAAATAGAGTTCGAATGAAGGTCATCGCACCCGATGAAACAGTCAAGCACTAAACGTGGAGGCGAGAGCACATAACTGTCGGGTATGTTAAACTCAATGACATGGAATAAATGTGTTTAAACATAGACTAAGGGATAGGTTATGCTGTGAGGCTACCGTAAAACTAATCTGTGATCCCTTAAAATAGCGTTTGTTCATGAAAGGCTGACATCAAATTGGCCAAATCAGCAGTTTCATTTGGTATCATCCTACAAATGAAATCAAAAGATGCATCCTTTGTCTTTAAAGGGGTCATGGGAATCATGTCTCCTCTGGGCAGCTGTGGCTCAGGAGGCAGATCAGGTTGTCCACCGATCACAGGGTCGGTGGTTCAATCTCTTCCTGTCCATATGTCAGAGTGTCCTTGTGCAGGAACCCCAAATTGCTCCCGGTGGACACACTAGCCCCCTTGCATGGTAGTCTGCTGTCAATGTGAGTGTGTGTTTGAAAAAGGTGAATGAGAGGCAATATAAAGCAGTATGGATAAAAGCGCTGTATGAATGCAGGCTTTTTTTTTTGTGTACCATTCCTCTAAGGAACTCTTGAGATCTTGTTTTTGAGACATGTGGTACGATTTGTACTCTCTGCTGTCACGTCCTTGAAAAGTCATCAAGTTTTCAGCTAATTTCTCACTGCAGATGTTTTTTTCTCCAACGCTTCACATCTTACAATAGCTTATTTGTCGTGATTAAAAACACATTTGAAAACATTTCATTTGTAATGGTGTGAAAAAAAAGAAAAGTAAGACCACCATGTTCCACGATGCCATTGCTGAATTTCACGGGGGCACCCATTGGCTCAGTTGGTAGAGTGGGTGTCCCCATGTACAGAGGTTTTGTCCTCGCTGCAGCGGCCCCGGTTTTGAGTCTGGTCTTGGCCCTCTGCTGCATGTCACCCCCCCTTGCTCTCACCCCATTTCCTTTCATTGGAATCAATTTTTATGTGTATCTCTTAACCCTGCATAATGTCTTCATATGCAGCAAATACTCTATAGCAGCCAATCAGGCCGAGCTTCTGCTTTGATGCTTTTTCTTTAATTTCTTCCATTTGTGAAAAGTTACTTGTTGTTGTTGTGTTTGTGATCATCAACACAATCCCAGATGGCAAAAAAATAGTTGTGTAAGCAGTGACTTAACAGATTGACAACAATACTGCAGTAACCTAACTGAGCAGAGGAGAAGAGAAAATAATGATATTGTGATGATGCCATTTAAATGATGAATGATAAACTTGGCAGGATTATCTACAAGGAACTGCAACATACTGGAGATTCAGGTGCACATGTGCAACCACAATCCTAATATAATAACTACGTATATGTCCCTTAGGCTGTATATGACATATGGTGGCTATGCAACACTAATTTTGTAATGTTTTCCCACTATTTGTTGTTTAATTTGCATCGATATGACTAATCAATCAAAAAAGGGGCATTTTCTGTTGAAACAAAAAAAAAAGGCAATTATAACTTTTGGGGAAAAGAAAACTTGACAGGAGAGCATCATACTTATGTAAAAAATGGTATTGAAAGAGTTTAGTACAGACTTTCTTTAGCGTCATGTTGTAAGAATTTCAAAGCAGCTCTTTGTTTTCCCCCCTCCACCCCCGCTGGAGAGAAACAGGAAGGAGCATCTGTCAGTGATCGTGGTAGCCTATGATTGCACAATAACACTGTGGTATGCTGAATTGACCCAGCTGATGTCACTGACAGTGTGACGGGCCAGATATAATGTCCGGGGAAGTCACTCTGTGTTTGAGCCAGAACGGTGAATTTGGGTTTGTCCCCTCAACACTGCAAACCATCCAGAGTGGACAGGTTCAGTCCAGTCCGGGCTTTTTATACCAAAGAATGCAGGTGCTCTTATCGAGATAGGACGGTGATTCAAGAAAAGCACCTGATGTCTTTTTACAGCCCACTGCCCTTTTCACAATAATGATTGAATTTCTGAAAAAAAATATCCGACTTGCCAAAAAGCTTCACCATGACCCTTTATTTATTTCTTGAATCCCTCTCCCATGCAATATTTTGAATATTTTGACTGGACTACCTACAAGTTTAATAAAATATCAGTATGAAATATCTTAAATTCATTTAATTGCAGCAAGGATTGGATCCTTCATCGTTAAATGTCCTGAGTGATCAACCTTTGTGAGCACCCCAGACAGATCCTGCATCCTTGGCAGTCCCAGGATCAGCACCTTGGACAGCGGTCGTCCAACACTGGTGCAGAAAGTCCTAAATGATTCACCTCAGCTGTTCAGAAAGCAGGAGAATGCTTGGCTGACATATTGACAGTTTCTAACTTTCATGACAGTTGAGCCAATGTTGTTTTGGATCAATAAAGTTTGCTTTATTAAACCAAACCTGGTGATCCCTACGCCTATAGACCGATACAACCTGATCCCTGTCGGTCTTTTGATTAAAGAATAAAAATTGCTGGGAAAGAACAAATCCATACCAGCTTCAAAACTAAAAACAGCTATGTTACAACTTATGAAAGACAATTAAGTGTGGAACTCGTGTGCACTTTATTGTTGGCTTTTGAAACGTGCAGTGAAATCAATTCTCAAACTCACAGATAACTAGCGAATGGGGGCAAGAATCTGTGTGATGTGGTCCCGTAGTGTCTCTTCGATCGCTTAGTATGTGTTAAAGGCCTGGCTTAAGTGTTTTGTGTAAGTTGCATTCTTTGGATGATTCACCTGCTAATGCCTGTAAAGTGCGATGCACTAGTCAACTCTGACTGAGATAAAAGCGGGACCCTTTTTCTTGATCTGCAGATGAAAGGAATGACCTGATCTTGTTAAATGTTTCAGCTGGACAAAGCAGGACAGGGGCACTTCAGTCACCTGGGCATCAAAAGATCACTGAATCATTTTTCTACCCAGACTAGACGAGAGACTGTCAATGCTGCTTGTGCTGCTCTGATTTAGAGTTTTCTGCAGAAAAAATGGATATCTGAAAATGGATATCTGATTCATGAATCTTTATTTCATCTTTTTTTTCAGTGATGAGAAGGTTGGTGTCTGGTACTTATGGGACATACAGCTGCATATCAATCATGTACCAATTGACATTGTCCTATTATTCTTGAGGATGCTGCTACCTCTTGCGGTCCTCTCATTCGTGGGGTCCCCCAGGGGTCTTTTCAGGGTCCCCTTAAATTCACTATGTACTCATGGAGTATTCATGCCTTTAGTACATACAACTTGTGAACAATGGCTACAATTCCTCCCCCGTTACTCCTGAGGGCACAGTGCCTTTGGCAAATGAGGCATGTAATGTAACACACTGCTAAAATAATTGTATGATAAAATGGTTAACAGTATTAGTAAGACTGGCTCATGAATAGCCCAAATACTATAGCAACCTGATTCTCCAAACCCTTAAAAATGTCTCCCCGAGGAGAAATACATGTCATTTAGAACATTCGTAGGTCTAAGCTTGTTGTGTGGAACAGCACACAAGGCTTAAATGGATCATCAGTGGAGCCATCAAGCAAAATGACATGAATCAATTGGCTAAAGTGAGTTGTGCACACAAACCAGTGATGTGACCTTTTATGTTTGTTTCTTGGTCAGACATCTGCAAACAGCAAGTGTGGAATCACATGGGAATTCATGAGAGAACAGTTTCTAAAGCTGACTTCTGAGCATTAAGAACAGCTGCCAAGAGAGTATTTTTTAACAACCCTCTGCATTTTGTCGGGGATGTTAGATTGCAAACAAGAACAGATCTTGTCTACCTTAGGCTGAATGGACCCTGAGGTCCAGGCTGACTAATACCACATTGTGTTGCAATCTTTATACTGCAATGGTATCAACTAAGAGCACAGATGTGTTCATCTTAATCACTTAGAAATCAATTGTAGCACTAGGAGAACACCGAATCATTCTTTATTCCTTGTAACGCCCCTAAAATGAGTTGCTATTCAAGAACGTAGAAGCATCTTGCTGTCTTAATCTGACAATACCTACATCTTCCAGCAGAATCGGCCGTCATTGTGAACGGCCACACTGTGCAAAACCATTTATACCATCTGCCAAAGAATCTTACATGTGCCGAGGTGATTGGAGAAAATTATGTTGCAAAGTGTCAGACATTAGGAAGCTCCCAATTCACTAGAGTCTTACCAACACAAAACTATTATGTGATCACAATAAGGACTTTTTCAACTAAATATCATGTGAACACCAGGAGACGTACAATCAGACTAGTGTTAGTTTTCTTTTTTACCCATTGAACACGGATTGTGAATAATAATACATTGTTATTTTCTTATTTTCTGATTTTGGGAGATAGAGGGAACGGTAAGCATTCAAACATAAGTTAATTGATGTCAGTCTTGGATGCAGGCTTTCTCTTACTGCCTGCATCCAGCTCACTGATAACAGCCAACCGGGGCTGATGATGCTGGACACACCACAAAAAAGCTCCATCTGAGGGTCAGCCACACACAGCTCAATGACATCCAATGACTGGCTGTCAGCTTGGTGTGTAAGGGCCCTTACAGCTTAGCTCCAGTGCATCTGTGGTACATTCTCTCACAGGGTGTCTAAGTCATTAAGTGGGGGAGGGATGCCTCTAAGGACACTGTGCCTATAGATCAACATCAGAAATCACAGCTCACAATGCTTGTCTCTTTCTATAGTCTCTATGTATTACTCAAATTATTACTTAGGGGGAATTACTATCCAAATGTGTGGCGATGGAATTGCCTCTCATCATCTGAAACCTTGATCTGAATATACACTTGTCTTGTCATCAGTGTTAATGCCCTGCCAGCTATTAAACACCTTTCAATTTTGACCGATTTAATTGCTAAGGTACAGTAGGATTGATTTTAATTATATCCATTACTCAATCCAAAGGGCTCTCATGTTTAGAGTCTTGTGCGAGGAATATTTAATAAGACAATCACATCTGAAAACGCTTTCACACTTTCATTAGCGAAATGGGACAGGCCTGAGCACTGTGAAGTACCGAGGAAGAAAGATTAGGATCACTATTGCTTTCCTAACCATTACCAAAAATGGGAGTCACTCCGTTTGATCATTTTGCTCGCAAGCGTTCAAAGCATTAACTCGTGACGACGTGGGCAGAGATTAAATATTGAGCCGGCAATTTGAGTTCAGTTTACTTGGCCAACAATTGTGTTGATGAAGGTTCTGAGTCATCCAGGTCGTGGTAATTCTAAGTGCTGTATCATAGGCAACTGGACGTGTTTCAGTTTGTTGAAGACGTTTCACCTCTCATCCAAGAGGCTTCTTCAGTTCTAACTAACTGGAGGGGATTTGCGGACTTTTAAACCCTGCGTGGGAGTGTCGTTACAGAGTCGTTAAGGACACGTGTGAGTCGTTGACCCAAGCGGTCTTCATGTGGGTTGCTAGGGCTAGTCGAGTCCAGGTGTGAATGGTTGTTAAGCTATCTGGGGAGAGAACTTAGTACAGCATTGTAGGTAGGATAAGTAATGTCATAGGCCCATTTTCCTTTTCCTGCGAACCATCCGTCTCCTCTGGTCAAGATGTTTACATTGTTGTCCTCAAAGGAATGATTTTTCTCCTACAGATGTAAGTGGACAGCAGAGTCTTGACCTGAGGACCTGCACAGATTTTTACACTGGGGAGAGAAAAAAAACAACAACTCTCCATTCACAAATGGCGCAGCACAGGAGGGCCAACTCCCCCTCCAGTTAGTTAGAACTATAGACGCCTTTTGGATGAGAGAGGTGGAACGTCTTCAACAAACCGAAACGCGTCCAGTTGCCTATGACACACTGTCGCACTGAGAAGGCCCACAACTGTGTTTGTCTAGACACAATGCTGAGCCGATACAGATGTTTGAACAGATGTTATCTCTCAGACTGAGAGCTGCAAAGTAAGAAGAAACAGATGTATTTACTTTTGCTGTAGTGTTGCTTGTTATCTTACTACATATTTATTATTAATAATAATAATAATAATAATAATAATAATAACACATTTAACTTGTATAGAACTTTTCAAGATACTCGAAGATCAAAATCACACAAAGGGATATATCATATTATCGTATTAAGAAGCTTGATGCAGATTTAACTTGTTTCCAGATGTGACAGCAGATTTGTGCCAGTTTTCTAAATACTGTTTTAACAGAGCTATATTTTGAGATCAACCAAGTGATCAGATTAAAATCAT
>OMLP01044024.1:10247-20685 GCA_900302685.1 Spondyliosoma cantharus
CCTGCTACTGTCACTTCATGAATTATTTGAAGTTAAAAATGTTTATATAATAAATGTATTACAGAATCCGCTTTCAAAGAAATTAATACCAAACTCTGTATGAAAACACGGATAAAAGGCCAGGCTCAAGGCAGGGATTTTTTTTTTTTTACATTGCAGTTTTTTCTATGTCATTTTCTCCCTCAAACTTCTCAGACCCACAGCTCTGAGGCTCTTACATGTTGCAAATGCTCATTTTCAAAGAGATTACAACACATATCTGTCAGAAGCAGAATTGCATGGATATTATGCATGGGGACGACTCAGAAGTCTGCCAGTGGGGAACACATTGCAGAGTGCCTGAACCATCACCAGAGATTACGAGTGACTTCTTAAAATGGGACAAGACCAGGCTCGCGGGGTTGACCAGGTTGGAACCAGCTGTAGACGTGCTTTAGCTGCACAATTACGCTTTATTTGCAGCACACGTAGATGTGGAGGAATAAAACATCGATGTCAGCTACAAGTGTTTCCCGGAGCCACTGGCCTCACATGACTCACTGAAAAGACTTGATACCCTGCGGTGGCTTTGCAGAATCCTTTAGGCCATTAATACGCCACAAATACACAAATACACTCACAGCCACACGCACAAATCAAGCGAGAGGGGTCATTTATAGCTTTATTGCGCACTTTTTCAAACACAGTAAAGAAAACGTAGGCACTTAAAGATGACATATTATGAAAAGCTCACCTTTACAGTGCTTGTTCACAAACATTTGGGTGTCTGGAGTGCATAAAAACCCACAAACTGTGAAATAAGACAACATGGTCATTTTCTACAGGATGCATATTGGCCAGAAAAAAATTTATTCCACAACCCACTCGGATTTTTGCATTTTTGCAAGTGGTGGTCTCATTTGATCGATATCGCCCCACCAATCTGAGTATCTCCACCCATGGCACTCGCATTATGTTGAAGGTACGAGGGCTCCGGTCTCAGAGGACATCAAGTCGAGCGGATTATATTGTTTTTGATGGAAAACACCGCGATACCAACTTTTTTGTGTGTGCAAACCATTTTACTTCAGAGGGCTCAAGCAGGGCAAAGCTGAGAGCTAAACACAGGAACCTACTCTCAAAGGATTATCTTTATTCATTGAAATGTGATAGAACTGTCTCTGTGTGGGTATTTTACCACCAGACTACCTCGGATATTTCGAGGATATGTGAATTCTACCACAGACTGCATTACAACAGGGGCCAGTAAGCTCAATCGATATCTGACCCGATGTGACCCGACTTCAAACTCAAAGGATGTACATTCCGCCATGTTTTGAGTTGTATTATTATTATGTATTATTGTATGTTTGGAGGTCAGCCTGTTGAATTAGTTAGCCTTAGCGTGTTGCTCGGCTAAAGTGGCTACTCCATCTACATTCAGGGCACTGAGCAGACCAAAGCGACTTACGGTAATTCATACACACATTCATACACTGATGGCGGTGGCTGCCATGCAACGTGCCGACCAGCACATCAGGAGCAGTTTGGGGTTCAGTTTATTGCCCAAGGACACTTCAACATGCAGGGGAATCAAACCAGTGACCTTCCGATAACAAGACCCTGGCTCGACCCCTGAGCCACAGCTGCCCCGACAACGTCTGCAGCAGATGTTGGACTCATAACTATGTGACAGTTAAGCCTCATTTGAAGCCAATTCAATAACGAGGAGTAGGTTTCATTTCAGTTACTGTATTTAAATGTTTTTTTGTGTGTTAGTTAAAGTTCAAGTTTGTGTGTTAGTAAAAGTTAAGCTGGTCAGACGACAGGAATTCATGTGCGCCAAGCAGTGAGCTTGCAAACACCAAACTGTTACAAAGCTTGGCAGTGAGGCCATGGCTGACACGGATCACACTATTTCTCTTTGCAGTTGATTATGGGTTAGGAGCGGTTGTCGTGGCGATATTCATAGTAGAAGTGGAGCTAACTGGAAGCAAAAAGACCTCACAGGGAACTGACCAGAGACGCAGTGGGCACTAAACACAGAGCGTTTCAGTGAAGGGGAGAATAGAGTTGAGGATCACTGTGCTGTATGAGAAATTAATTTGTTTCAAAACACATCATACAAGCATGCAAACCTATCCTGAGCATAATACATCTGTCTTTAGGGGTTTAAATAGATGTTAACCTGAATTTGAAAAAGCATATTCCCATCTAGCCATGTTAGCTATCATGCTAGGCATAAGCAGAATACCTCCACTGGTGGAACCGTTTGACTTTTACTCCTGTTAGAAATTTATAAATGCCTGTTCCTTGTAAGAAAACACTAGAGCCAAAAAAAAAAAAAACAACCAGCAGAATCGGGGTAGGCTAGTACATCAAGCAGGCGTACAGGCTGCTTACTCACCGGCTTCCTGGTCCTCAGGCGGAGTGATCTAGTGAGACAGAACGGTCTGCTGAGGAGCTTGTGATGACTTATCCGTCCTGGCTCCGCAAGGTTTTGGGAGGTATCTGTTGAGGAAAAAAAATGTAATGGTGATATTCACCGATCAATCGCTTATTGGATTGTGTGCAGGATTGCATTTTTAATACTCATTTGACTGCCTTGTGTTTTCATCTGCGTATACAGTTTAAAGTTAACTACCCACATGTGGGTAAGGCAGCCGTGACAGATTACTAAAAGGGGTGACTGTCCACAGAAGGGCCTCCACACTTCTCCTCATATGTTTCGAGTGGGTGCTTGTTTGGGGAGGTTTCATCGAGATACATTTGTCGAACCGCATTTCCATTTTGAAGGCGAATTGTTTCAGATATGTATAGACTCACTCCGCAACACAAGAGCTGTTATGTTCCAACAGAGCATCGGCTCTTGTGATGCTTCCATCGACTCCATCAATATTTGGATCACCCGAGCTACTCGATACGCGATATTGAAAGCGGGTACGGCACACTGTGTTCTAGTTGCCCTTAATGTAACCTCGTGGGGATTTGAGAGGATGTACGTTGTGACGCTGGAGTTTCTACTGTTTTGTCGACCCTATCTAGGACGGCTGTAAGCTAGCGACAGAAGCAGCTCTCGACACCACTCTTTCCTGTCTCAGCAAACACCGAACAATGAAACCTTTATGAATGTAGGATTTATTGCAGGGCTGCATTAGTTTAGCTCAGTGTGGTACATTATTAGGTGCATGACTTTCTGCTTGCCCCTGGTTGTTGTGCTCCGCTGCCAAAAGGTACCTCAGCCACTTTATTTAAGTGGCTAACTCCAACAACACCGCCTACATCTAGTGACTAATGAGCTCAACCTGCGGTATGACCTCTGATTTTTAAAGTACAAAAATAATCAGCTATTCTGGCCAGTGTTAAAATAAAAATAAAAAAATATATATAATATTAAAAATATGAAGAAGATTACCTGGGGACAGATTGGTCCAAACCTAATTAGCCGAAAGCTTTGGTACACGTGACGTCTTTACTTTCACTTCTGTTTTGTCACAACGGTACTGGCATGCTTCCCTCTGTGCAGCGACAGGCGGTTGGCAGGCAGAGTCTGATGCTAAATAATTCTGTTTCCAACGAGTTCTGTGGATTATCACCAGAAACTGTGTCACGAGTTAAATTGCCCTTTATATCAACATTTGGTCGGAGGAACACGCCGCAACAACTCTGTGCTCGAACACATATTGGCCATGCTCTGTCTATCAGACTGAAGACAACCATCCATTAATTATGAAATTGATGAAGTTTAAAACCATTTTGATTAAACCCAACCCTGACAGTGGTGCTGCACATCAAAGCACCAGAAATAATCCATCTTCTGGATGAGATTCTGTCATCTGTTTGCTTTTCAGTGTGAACATACTGCAGCATAAAAATGCAGCTCTGTTTAGGGGCCCTTCAATCTTTGCCATTGACATGTGAGAGCAGCATAACAGCTATGACAAAAAAAGTGATAATTGCCCAGTGGCAGTCATCCCAGACCCAGACATCACCAAAATCTGATCAACTGAACCTTGGGCCCACGGCCATCTGCCACCACATTTCATCCAAATCCGCCGATTAACTTTTTTGGACATCTTGCTAACAGACAGACGACAACAAATGAGTGAAAATATAACCTCATTGGTGGAGGTAAAATATCTTCAGCACAGTATTTTAGCCACATCGCAGAGGCTGACAGCCCTCCATTCCAAGTGTCATGTGAGTCATTTCGCCGTAAACAAGGCTGCCAACGCATCTGGGTCACTACACGTCTCAGAAGAAAATATCATTTTGTGTGTGTCATGTTGGTGATGGAGGGATAAAGAGAGAATTTTTAATTCGGTTTCACCAAAGCGATACTGTAACCACTTTGCTTCCTTATGCCTGAAAGCATGTAATTATGCTCCCGCCCCCATCTCCCTCCCTCTCTCTTACACTCTCACATGCACAAACACACACAAACACACACAAACACACACACACACACACACACTTATGTTACATATTCACAGCATTTTGCATCTGGCAAGAATCAAGGTTTCCTCATTATGTTATGTTTATTGCCTTGACTTAAAATATCTAGTGTTGCAAACTGCTGCTATATAAATGTGACTTCTACAGGTTTGAGAATGCAGGATGTGTAAAGGATCATTCCACCACATTTCTTACTCACACTTAGAGGTTGCGCTATTCAGTTTTGGAGAATTGTTATATTTATAATGTGAATGGGATTATATACTTTTTCCATAACTGAATAAACAAGCTGTTACCGTCCACAGAACACCGTTTGAAACCAGAAAGGTGGCAGGGTCCGCCACAAACAAACAAAGTAAAACAGTGCTCGAGGTCAGTTTTTTTATTTAATTCATTCAGCCGTGAGTTTGCTTATTTAGTCGGTCTAAAAAAACAAACTAAATAAAAGAATATCTTTCTCTTAATTAATATTTCTTCCCTGAACCCACACAGTGCCCCTTGAATTCGTTGACCTTGAGGATTAATGACAAATATAACAGTTTTTCTCTGCTGGTTTTAGCCACATAAAATAACTGTGGACACAAAATAGAGGGCTTGTGCCTTTTACCTTACCGCTTTGAACTTAATGTTATTTAGATCAGTGCTCCTGCGTCTTACAAGAATAAACATTTACATTTGACACGTTACCTTAAAAGAAGTCAAACTCATCATCAACTACCACAGCTCATCCCTTTATGTGCTTAATGGTCACGCTGACTTTAATGCATTTGTGTAAAGGGGAATTTGGGAAAAAGCCGAGCCGCCGTCCCCTCTCCGCATTTAGAAGCCATTCAAGTTCATGCTTGAAATGCACGCTTATAGTTTTCCTACAGTAAACTTATTTTCTCCTCAATAAACTCCCACTTTGAGGATTAGGAGTTACACAAACGGGCCTCATCCAATAACGCAAGATGGGGGAAGATCTCCCACCCACTGACTCATTACTCGGTAATGCCTTTAGTCAGCTTTGATTGCTTGCCTCCATCTTCATTGCAGATGGGCTGCTCAGCCTCATCGTGCATTCGTGAGATGGCATCTCTGACCGCATATCACTTCCACTGTATTTTACTGCGCTAAATGTACGGAAGGGAATGACACAATCCACCAGCCCGAGTGCCTTTTGGGTTCTTATTGATTATCAACAGTTTGTAAACAGTGTGTTTTTTTCAATGCACTGCACCAAGCCAAACACTGGAAATGCATCTTTTAAATGTTGGAGTGGTGACAGAATGAGATAATATTAAGCCATACATAATAAGCCTTAGGCCTAATTTTCATTCAGAATGGATACATACTGTGCCCCTGCTGTGACAGAAGACATGGAATTTTGATCAAAGCATAAATTAAACTCCTATTACACACTTAACATGTAGCCATATTAATGTAATCATTATAGTTTAATAGCATAATAAGGATGAATGGTATCTTCAATTGCATTTAATAGAAACAGGCGAGAACCTCATTTAAAGTAAAAAAAACTGCAGAATGCACAGTGTTGCCCTTGTGATGTTTTGCAAACACTGAGTTTTATAATTAATTCTACATTTAATTAAAACAATTACAGCTAAATCGGGGTAAAAAAAAAAAAAAACGTGAACAGGTGTCAAAATAAATAAATAAATATAAATGTGAAAATGTAACTCAAACATCACCACTGTGAGGATATCCGAATGGCTACTCTCCTCCAGCTTCAGTTAATTAAGATACCACTGCACAGCGATGGATGAACACACGCCCACGGCTCATAATAAGACCAGTTACAATAATAATTAAGTGTATATTTTGTATCTATATTTACATGGGTCGTGACCCGCGAGGGAAGCTCCACTACACCTGCAAATTCTGTTTTTCCAATCCGAGGAAGTGTCTGCGGTGACCTGAGATCGGCTGGAGTGAACTCATACATTTTCCATGCAGCTGTGCCAAATTGACTGAGAAAAATCTGTGCGTGTAAGAGAGCATTCCCACTGCAGGTTAAGGCTTTTGAAAAATCAGCTGCATGTCATTACCGCCGGAAAGGTGTAGCTATCAGAGGATCAACAGTTTTCTTGCAAAATGTTCCTGGAAAATAAAGTGGCAAGATCGGAAAAAAAAAAAGTTATAATCGTGCCGCTTTATCGACTCTTGAGAGTTTCAAAGATTCAAAGGTTACGTGTCTTATAAAGCGCACATATTTGACCTTTTTCCTCACTTTTTTTTCTTTTTGTCCTTAGTTGCCATTTTCAGTCATTGCTCTTAATTGTTGTTACAATCAACTGCCTTCAATGATTGTCTTTCTGTTTTATTGCCGTTTTATTTGTATGTGTTTTATTCCCCGAAAGCCAAACCAGGGACAAATGACTGAATATTAGCCTCGGCTAGACGTTGCATCGGTCGCATTTTAATTTGATGTTACAATGCCTACATGTATTGTCCCTGTCAGATAATAAATAGAAAGTAAAGAAATAAATATCATGCATAATTTAAGAAATCTATCTCCTCGCGGTTCATTTATTGTTTACTCTGCTTTGCTGCTCCGTGTCCGGAGTTTAAGACATTCCAATTTAAAGTGCACTGACCAGAGTTGCAGAAGCGGACACATGACTTCCTAAGGAAGATGGATTGCTCTTTCCTCGGGAACTAATTAGCCAGAGTCTTGCAGGGCCCATGTTCAAATGCCAAGTCCTGAAGCTCCATGACTATAGGGGAGACGGCCAAAGGAGGATTCATAAAAGCGGCAGATACACAGACGATGCTAATTGTTCATTATGAAAGCTCTTTGGAGGCCATTTGAGTTGTCTATTCTGAGGTCAGTTTGTGTTCAAATGGACTACATTTCTTACATTTCTAGGGTTGGAAATCCAAGTCGATGTGTCTCAGAGAGAAAGCACTTTATAGTGTCTCTCCAATTTTGTGCTCCAAAAAGACTTCCTGATGTTATGGTTCCCCTTTGGGAAACCAGCTGCACTCCAAGGACTTTTGAGTAAGACTTAAGGATAAAATTTCATGATGTAATTTCGTGAAATTCTCGATGACCAGGCGCAGGATCAGAATCAAGCATTTCCTTTTTTTTTTTTGCGGTCGGGGATACGGTTCAGGATATAGAAACTTGATATTTCTTTCACTCATCATCAACCAGCAAGCCTGAAATGCACAGACGATCCGGAATGTCAAAAAAGTACTTCTTCAAGATCTTTTAAGTAGACGCAATCTTTCCTCTACAGGTGTTTGGATTTTGAAACCATATCATTTACCACAACTTTGATCGGCTACGAGAGTCTTTTAATGTAACACTCACATGTAACCTGCACTCTGCCTGTCTTCATCACACAGTAGATGATGTGTCGCGATCCATGCACTATAAGTGGATTTGCCGATTTGCCGAGTAGTGAGGTAGGCTGCGGCAATAACCGCCAGTGTTTTCTGACACACTCCATTTTGATTTCTCTCTAGTGAATTTGAATCGCACGCTGAGTGATACAATGGCTAATTGGCTGATCCATCTCGACATTAAACGCATTTCATCGCACACTTAGTCTCTTTTCAATAGCATTCAATGTGCCATTACAAGAATTCAATTGAAGGTAGAGAAAGTAATGGAACGGCGGAGAAATAGTCATCAAGTACTTAAAATCATTCACAAGCGATCTCTGAAAACTGCCAGTGTGACAATAAGCGTAATTTGTCTCTCAGTCACCCGCTTCCCATTGTTGAATCTGTGTGATGACACTTGTGTGTAAAAAAACCCACATTTTTAACATGTACACTGATAAATACACTGATCAGCCACCACATTAAAAACACTGACAAGTGGAGTGAATAACATCGATCCTCTCGTTACAAGTCAATTCTGTGCTTGGAAATCTTGAGTCCATTCACTCATATGGACGCTCTCTGACAACTTCCACCCATCCGACCGCCATCGCAGAACGCAACGACGTCAAGCCATCCACGGCGACGGCGCTCCCTGAAGGCGGTGGCTGTCCCCTGCAGGACAATGCTCCTCGTCCGAACCCACGGAGGTCCCACAGTGGATTCACCTCCTCTGAGCCATTCCTGAACAGTTTTGGCAGTGTAGCAGGGCGCACCGACCCGCCATCAGGGCGTGCCATTGCCAGGACGGGGTACACTTCATGGATCTCACTTCGAGTAAAATCTGGATACAGTGTTGGGAGATGGTGCCTACGAAAGCTGCTCGGTAGCGCATGACGCCAGAAAAGTTATATGTATATGTATTGTTACGACACCTCCCTTTTACGCTCGCCATGATGCAGCTGATCACTTCCTGCAGGAGCTGGCGGTCAGGGAGGTTTAGTTAAGGTAAGGTGCTGACACCTGGATAGGCCTCTACCAAGGTTATTAATACCGGCTTGGTCTCATTGTCTCTTTCTCACTCCTAGGCTCCAAACCGTTACAGGTTCTGGGTTCGACTTGGTGTTTTCTTTGGCATTTAAGAGAGAGAGATAGACTGTCAGCTCCTGCTGGAAGTGATCAGCTGCATCATGGGAGCATAAAGGAAGGGGTTGCAACAGTATCTATCTGTTTATCCATCTATATCTATATCTATATACAGTATATATTCTGTCGTGCCTATGCATGCAGAAGGGCGGTTGTTACTGTTGTACAATGCATTTACTGTGCGAGTGGTCAGAAGAGGACTTCTTGCACCACTCCATATTCAGGGGGGCTGTATGTTTAAGGGATGAGATGAAACCTAACCTTGAGTATTTACTGAGTGCCTCTTAGCTTCCTTTGCACTCCTCAAATCTGCAGCTCTCACTCACTTCGCCCTGAGGCCATGTTGATGCTGAAGGTGGGGGTACGGAGCCCCAGAGACAGTCACGCTACTCTTTCATTCATTTGTGTTTCATGTACAGATTCTTATCCACCTGGGTGCTCCCACTCACAGACGACGCATCTAAGACTCGGCTCCTGAATATTCATGAGGGGAAAATAAAGAGGACAGAGGGAATCTTTGTTGGCATGTTTTTTAACGTTATAATGACCAGGAGGAGGCCGCTGTGAGACTGTGCTAGCGAGGGCCTCGGGGAGAGTGTCTTTAATACATGTGTCTCACCAAAGACTATACCGTGTATGCTACAGACTGTGACGAGAGATGGTCCAAAGAGGTTCTTTTGTAAAACCGTTAAAGCAAAAGTAGCCGCTGTCATTTTTTCATATTTTTCATCCATGGGAGGAGCTTCTGTGTCTTGGTTACATAAGAGGAGCTGCACCTGTGAGTGTGTGTCTGCCTGGAAGTGCGCATGTGGGTGTGTGTGTCGCAAGCAAGCCCCTGTGTGAAGACGTACGTGGGTGCGATATGGATTAGTTTGAGTGAATACTGCTGTGCACAGTGTAGCTAAACCCTTAAATGGGATTAATTCAAGGTGGGCTCACAAAATGAAAGATGCCATTTACCTTTCGGTTGGTGCTTCCACGTAGATTTGCTGCCTTCGGTAAGCTCCTCTGTGAAAAAGTAACATGTTTTTGTTTTGTTTTTTTTACAGTATGTTTGTTTACGTTACAGTAATGTGAGCGCACGCGTTCGCATCCTGAATAGGGGTTCGAATGTGAACCTGAATGGAGAGCGAGGTAATTTGCCTTTCGACAGTAAACTCAGTATTCGAGCGCGCGCGCTGCTGAGAACAATGCAAAGGCACGGAAGCTACTTAGCGGTGGTGGTTTATAACACTGTCAGAAAGAATGTAAATGCATACATATTTAAGAAATGACCTCCACGGTTCATATTTAAAAAATGCATTGCCAGACAGAGGGGTCAGCTCGAGTCAGAGGATTTTAAAGACCCACTTACCGTGAATATACTCTCCCTCTTCTGAACGACTCTCTGCAGAGTATTACTATAATCTTTACTCTTTTACTTTGCTTCAGTCGCCTAAATCGAGGAATACGCTGACAAAACTGACAGAATGTCTCTGAGAAAAAAAGGGAGTTGAGCCAAAAAAGCTGAATGAATCCTCGGATGATG
>OMLP01044024.1:24554-34821 GCA_900302685.1 Spondyliosoma cantharus
GGCAAGGTTAAACAGTTGCGAGTAAAGTGACCTTAAATATTTGATCCCAATCCCCAACCTTTGATAAGAACTTTGACGACTTATTAAACTGAATATTTGCTCAGACGGTCCCTTCCTAGAGCCCGACACTGACCCGTGCATCGTGAATTCTATAATGTGACCTTAACGTTGTTGAACAGAACTATAGGTAACCCGCACTCACATAACGCATACAGACGTTTGGGATATCTCGTGCATCGTGTGGAGTGTGCGAGCTCCTCAAGGCACCGCATGCATAATCAAGAAAAGAGTAATGAAAAACACTTTGCCGGTGCCTCATCCAAATATGATGCAAATGCAAATGCAACAGCGTGGGAAGGTGTGAAAGCAATTCTAGTCAATTCACTTGCTGCGGACCATTCTCTGTCATGAAAATAGGCTTTTTAGCTGATACGATCCTGTTAGCCACAAAATCTGCCGGTGGAGTAAAAGCGATGCAGATTGGAAATGGTCACGAGGAGGAAGAAGAAGAACAAGTGTCCTGCACTCGAAAATACCTGTTTATACACATGACAGTTATCACAATCATATCGGGGAACACAGCCCTACTGTGCTTTCAGTGTCCCCGCAGTGTTCCTTTGTCGTGAACGTGACAACTGATACAGGAAACTACATTGTGTGGTTAATGAATCATGAAAAAGTAGCCCCTGAATTACTCTGAGCCAGGTCTGATAGCAGGTTACTACAGACCAGACTGTGAATCATTAGATAATTACTACTGATAAATATCTGTGAATCAACTGACTGCTCACTTTTTTTCTTAACTCCTGATTAAAATATGAATCAGCGACTGAGCGGCGCAAGACACAAAGCTTGCCCCCACAAGTAAAGTGATACATTATGAGAGCAGTTGCCAAGAAGTCCCTCACTGCTGCATGATTATGACTCACGATAATTACGACTACTGAGTTTTTTAGAGGGGAATTTAATAATAAGCTCCACGATAACAAACCAGACAGCAGGATTCTCCAAAGAAATATTTTAATTCTCATATTCAGGCCACATATAATAACCGCATCATATTTCTGTGGCATGCCAACATCTTAAAAAAAGTCTATGTACAGGTTTAAGTTGCACGTTGACCATGAACATGTGCAGAGAGGCGATTTCCCTAAACACAAACTGCTTTCTGACTATTTACTTATTCACAAAAATCTTAAAGGTACCGTGTGCAATATGTAGAGACATCTAGCAAATCAGACTTGGCAGAAATGGGATATAATATTAAGTATTAAGTAAGTAACTATTTCTTTAGTTAGTGCATAATCACCCGAATCATTGTTTGTTTTCATTACCTTCGAGCCGATTATATTTACACAGGGAGTGGGTCTCCGTCCACGGAGGTTGCCATGTTGCACCGGCATGCTTCTACAGTAGCCCAGAAGGGACAAACCTGGCACTACTGAGAGCCTTTCGAGTTTGGGGTGGCAGCCAGAAATGACCGCGTTGGAAGACAAAGACGGAGAGCTGCTGTTTCCTGCCAAACAATATGCACTGAGAGAAGTCTGAAACCAAAATCAGATAAAGGATGGATGATCACACTTACTTTGGGCAAGAAAAATCACAGGAGCGCGAACTGTTGTCGAAGAAACGAAAACCCCAAGATGCTAAAACAATAACAGACGTTAATAGACTTTTTACGCCTGTCAACGACAAGGAATCATAAAATGTCTCTTTATATAAGACGAAATCAGGTGTGATGAGGCGATCAGGTGTACACCGGTCACAATAGGTGAGATCTTCCATGAATGATGATGTCATTTACCAGGGAACTGACTGATGCAAAGTGCTTTTCTACGCGCTGATCTATTGTCCTTAACATAAACTGCTCCTGAGTCGGTTAGTTAGGAGGAACCTAAGGACAAAAGTAGAAATGATAATAAATCATAGACAGCATAATGTTTCTGTAGTTCTACAAGTTCTCCAACACCGATGCCTGTTTTGAGGCGGGTTTCATCCCTCTGATAAAACATGTTTTTTTCCAGCGGGCCACCATCCACTGTGCTCCATCATTATTATGATAATCTGTCACGGTACATCAAACAGCTTCTGGCTTATAAATTATAAAGATAATTAATGGAAAATGTTTGTCAGAGTGCACCAGCAGGACCCTGCCGTCCACTGTTTTTTTTTTTTAGCAGCAGCAGCACCAACTTGTGCACATCGTACAAGTTGGTAAATATTTACCACACCACGCCGTCCGTCAGCCTGCCTGACACTCACTCTGTGGCTCGAATACTGAGCCTATAGAGGGAGGAGAGCGGACGGAAACAAAGCCAATTTACTGAAGTTAATGTTCTCTTTAACAGTCCTTGTACTTTACATGAGCAAAGCAGCTATATTCTTATTTTTCACTAAACTACAGTTACCTTAATTACTTGTAACTAAGATTAATTACCTTGTGATTTACACATTGAAGCATCAATATTAAGAATGTAGTAGTAGCATTTCCATAATTTTGGCATAATGAGCATTTTAGCTATATTTTGATGCTAATATATTTCACATGCAGGACTTTTACTTGTAAACAGCATATTTCAACTCTGTTGTGTTGCTACTTTTACTAACGTAAAAGACCTCAACACTTCTTCCACCGCCTCATTAAATCAGGCTCCCCAATAAATTCCCTTCATTACATATATCTGACACGTTTATGTGGTTTATATGAGTAATTGCAGTGTCATTACTCTAAAAGGATACGATGACATGCAAAAGTCCTGACACGCCTTCCAGCGTATTCCATACAATGAGTGGTTTATTGCACTTTAAATCAAATAAAACATCTACGTGTAAGAAACATCCACATTTTGTCACTCGTGATTTAAGCGCTTGCGTCAAGCTGCGTATTTGAAATGCGTATGAATACAGCTCAGGGATGTACAGCTGTGACCGACACCGGTTTCGATTTTGACTGGCTGTATTTTTTTTTTTCCTTTGGCTCCAGATTGGGATCCAGTGGCATCAGAGGTGGTGTTGGAGCTTAGAGAAGTGAGGATGTTGGGAGTCCCTCCTGTGTCCAGTGTCACAGTGTAGAACAGGAGATAATGTCAGCACTGTCGGGATTAATCTGCCTCAGCTAAGGGCAGAGATTAAGGCCATCCATGAAAGTGGGACAACGAGGCATCAGTGCTTAGCTGCATGGAACTGAGCCTCACCAGCTGGAACAGCGCCGCCCTGTGTGCTCAGAGACGAAGGTGCGCCCGTCCTACCGCGGGACCCCGTGAGATGATATTTCACTGCCTGTTGCCTCCCGTAAAACACGCTCTCGAATCCACAAAAAAAAACACCCACATCTCTTTATAGTTTTCATTTCTGTCAGCACAAGCTTGGAATAGGCACTGCGCGAGAGCTGTTTTCAAGTCCCAAGTGTCATAATGTTTTGCTCATAAATTTAGGACATCCTCATGGATAATTAGAAGTGTTTGACTTGTAAATTTTAAACAACATTATTACAGCCCTCCTTAACCCATCATAACTCAAAACATGGCCTCATATTCAGCAACCTTTATCATCTCCCCTTCTGCTGTTTCCAGTGACTCACTAGTGCTCGCACGCCAAACCCTTTAAATTAGAGTTAATTGCAGTGAGAATCATAAACAAGACACGTGCATATTAAGAGCGCTTAATGACTACAGAACTAGCAGATAATTTGCGCATAATAAACACTTTTGCTGCTCACGCTGTCTGAGGGAGACACGCCTTCATTACACTCTCGCATGTCGAGATAGCCGCGGTTCTTTGCATCGATGCTGCTGGGAAGCACCTGAAAATCAGCCGGTTAATTACAGAGCCAGGCCGGGGCTAAATCGGTAGCAACCGTCATTAGTGGAGCCGAGCACCATCTCAGGGAGTGTGGGAGTGACACGTTTATTACTCCACGCTGACAAATTGGAATCAAGATCTGCACTCACCAAACACCAAATCACCTTCTCTACTGTGGGTTACTTCCTGCTCGTCTGATTGTACTCAACATAGCGCGGTCGCCAGAAGCAGATAATACACAGGCATTATCCTCTTCCTTTTTGCGGATTGTGGTTGTGTTTTCTGCATTATCTTTTTTAGTGCACCCACAAAACAAACAACACTGAAACAGGCTTTTTTTTTTTTTCCCCTGAAACATGCCTTGAAAACTCAATTTCTTGAGTCACTCCCTCTTGTGTCTTGTGAGCACTGCCAAAACCTGCTGCCGCAAGAAAAAGTGTTACTGTACAGCACTCTGAAACCAGAATTGTTCTGAAAATGACCCATTCAAGAAAGAAAGGTGTTTTGTAAGAGGTCACAGGGACCGAATCGAAGTTTCTTTGGTATCTTTTTCTGTCATGCTGTAAACATGGAAGAGAAGAAGCCCAACCACACAATCCTCACAATGACTTTAACCATCTTTTACTTAAAGCTGGATTTTGTAAAAGCAAGTTTTGAAAACATCAAACCAAGGAAGACCCACTCACTCCCTCAACTGCCTGGCTACACACATTCCCTATGCTCTACAAGCTCTCCTAACCGTTTTAGATATGAATAGATAATACAAATACACAAATAAGCAATTGTTAAATGCTGCAGTCACATGCACATGAGCAAAAAGCCGCCACAAACGTCCAAAAAAGGCTAGACAGCACCGCAGTTAGGCCTATTCTTTCCTGCTGTTGCTGTGTGCTTTGTGCTAATCCTGGCTGCTGAACGTGCTTTTGTTTCGTGGCTCAGGGGCTGTGTGTTTTGTGCTACGAAGTTAGCTAGCTGCTGAACAACAGGCTCAGTGGCTGCATACTGTGAGTGCGGTACATCGTTGTCACCGCCAACCATTATCCAGCTTCCTCTTGTCTCATTCACCAATAAGAATCCATCTAATATTATCATGATGTACATAAACAACAAACACGGCTATCGTTAGTACTGTGGAACAACAACTGCATGAGCATAGAGGCCTGGATTTTTGACATTTTTCAGAGGATCTGATTTATTGATTGTGGCCGGGATGCTTAGACATTTTCTAAAAACATAATAATTAACAAATAATAATATTGTTTTAAATACACATCAGTTTCTGTTCACTGAGCACATCAACGGTATTTCTAGAAAACTGTAAACATCTGTGAGGATCTGTGGTTTGTTTTTGTGCGTCTCTCTCTGTTAGGGAACGCATTCCTTTAGATCATGTATGTGTTTGTTTATATTTTATTGCCAGCATGCCACAATGCATGATATATCCCCACATTTCCCCTCTATAATACTATTGTGAGCTGGGAAATGAACATAATTGACAGTGAACCATATCCACAGATTCATCATCTCACGAGGAAAGTCTCGCAGCGCAGATTGATGAAAGAAACCACTCAGAAAGATTTGAAAACAAAGTTTTACTCAGAGCATGGAGCTAAGTCATTATGAAACCCATTATTGAATTCAATAATGAGATACAGTGTATTGATAAAGCCATATTTTAATATGAAGTTGCTGCATAATCAGCTCTTCATCAGAGCTTTCGGCTCTGCTGTTAGATAACCTAATGGTCTGGCCATGAAAATAATAAGCTGTGCACTCGTAACAGGTGTTTTTGCTGTTGTGCCGCTGAAATGATCTGGATGCTGATTATATTTTTACATAGAAACAAGTTATTTTACAAATTACTAAAAGGTCACCTTGGATATTTCTATACTCTTTAACAGTGCAGTGCAGTCTCACTGAATATGCAGGAAGAAGCCCGAGACCAGACTTCACAGGGTGATCTGTTGACAGCGAAAGTGAAACTTGCTTTATGGACACATTGGCAGTTTACGTGGCAATTTAAAAGAGATGTGGGAACGATTCATAGTCCTTAAATTCAGCTGAAATTAATGAACTGAAGATTACTTTTTACATAAAAGCTCAAACAGGCATTATATAAGTCCACAAAGAACCTGGAGGTTTTGTCGCCTGGTGAGATTTCATTCAACACTGCTCTGTAGAGTCGAGCTCTCAAAGTTGTTCACGCTCACAAATAATATTTAAACTATCCGAGATCAGAGGTAGGTATTGGAAAAATTTTATACGGGTCTGTAAATTTGATCTATGCTTTCCCTCTGAGTGCCGGTGTACTGGCACCGTGTTAAAGTAGGCCGGCTTTACTTTTTTATATTTTAATATTATGAGATGCAGACTGAGTAAAAAAGGCTGAAAATGAAATGTAAAAGGTTCCAGAAAAATAAAAAATTATTTTATCTACTTCAAAATCATGCAACCTATTACATGTGATTACGTTTTGATACTTTTCTAGCAAATCTGGGCGATAAATTTGAAAAGTCCTAAAAACATACGAGTTGTTTAAACATTACGACAGTACTACACATTGATTTTTGTCAAACTTTTATCCACACTTCCAAAATCTAACCTGGATGATTGGACCTCAAAAAACAAATCCAAGTTGTAAGTCGATATCAAACTCTGAGGTGATTGGCTGGTTGCAACCGTGGCAAACTGGGGTTGACTGGCAGGTGGGATCATTGAACATTCAAATAAAGGACATTTGAGTACATACTGTCAATGGAACTCTTGATGCAACTACTCTTTAATGGTGTTGCACTCAAATTTGTGCCAATGGTTTCTGCTGAAGTTATATTATATGCTATATCCTTCTCCATATGTGCATTTAACCGAAAAATAAGATATCCAGATGGATATACTATGTTACACCTTGTGAACACCAACATTTTGATCAGTAACTGCAATTTAATCAAATATGCATTTCTCTGCACCTGTAACAGATAACTATTAGATTAACTCTGTCATGTCATTACGTAAAATGTTGTCACATGTAACCAGTTTCTCCTCAGCAGTGGCTGCGGCACCAGAGAATAATAGAGGAGTTGTTGCATTGTGACTGTTAGGCGTGTGTTTGGCTGATAAATACGCTTCAGTGGAGAAATGGTTGCCATGGTTTTAGAGACATCTAATGGCACCCCTGCTTATAGTTGGAGGAACTCGGCTTGGAATGATTCCTTTTGTTTCATATCAAACCGCAAAGTTGTTGAGCTAACGGGTGCACAGCCAGGAAACTGTACGTTCAGAGGAGGACCAGAACTTGCACACAGATGGGATAGCGACAGGAAGCCAGGCAAATGTTTCTGTTCGTGACACATTTGAACATTAGCGGCATTCAACGGTCTGTTTTCCTATACTATAGGAGAATGGCTGGTCCACTTGCCTGAAGTGCTTAATTAGTTTGACAGGGTAGATTAAAAAGAGATCCCTGCATGGTGTATGGGAATGTGACAGTATGGAGAGTTTTTCAAATGAGCGATTATCGCTCATGTGAACATTATCTTTATCTGTTGGTGGCTTTCACTTTGCTTGGCTGCGGAGAAAAATGCCATTATGAGTCATTTTCCTGCCTATCTAAAGACTTATTAGACGTTTATGTCAATTACACTTATATCTCTGAAAGTATATCTTTGAGGCTGGTTTACACAAATTATATGAAAATAGAGAAAAATGCTCAATAACCAGTGGTGATATATATCTATAAACTGTGATACAGTAGCAGATGTATGTGTGCTGACTGACTGGAGGGAATATATTTTCTAATAAATATATAGAATATATATGCAGGTGCAGTGTTTTCTGAGAGATAACTCCCTTTGGTGTGGACTTTGGCACAATAAAGGAACGGCAAAAACCCCAAAAGCATTATATGACCTCTTTAACTCTGGTTATCACTGTAATATTTTTTGTTGATTTATCTTCCTGTAAAGCACATTTCTTGCAGGTGCCATATGCAAAGTAAAAGTGTGGGCATCAGAACTCGTAGGCACCGTAACAGTGTGCTGTCTGAATGCTTCTTCGGGGAAAATGGCATGAAGCTTTTTTTTAAAATGTCTCTTTTGAACACAGTAGCATTTGGAGGACTTTGGAGCTGTTCTTCCCCACACTTTGCCCACAGTACTGATGACATGAATCAATCAAGTCGGACCTTACAGAGCGACCGATAAAAAGCATCTATGCTGGTATCACAGTCTGCCAATGTCAACGTTAATGGCTAATGTTTCACTAATGACTGAAAATGAAGAGGAGCTGCAAACTTAAATGTGCAAAGAAGTGACTCTGTAGAAGGACGCTTGATTGTTGAGTCAAATTCTCAGGTTGTCAAATGTTGACACTTTGAGTTGGTGGGTCAGGCTGGCCACCAGCCCAAAGCATCAATATCTGACAACCGTGGAATGAGGAGCTGCATCCTGTATTTTTCACTTTTAACCACGGTCATCAAAGTTAAAGACACTTTGCTGTAACATATTATAGGGATAGTTTGACCTTTTGATGTAGGGTTGTATGAGGTACTTATCCTTAGTCAGTTTATTTTCTGCAGCAGATGACCATCAGCTCTCCCGCTGTGCGGAGAAGCAGTGTGTAGCACCGTCTGGGAATCAGAGTAACAGCAGCAAGACTTATTTTTGCCACCTAAAAGAAATATACGCTATATTTAGAACATTTGTGGTGCTTTACATTGCCACCAGTTTGTAGCAGGGGCCTTCTTTTGGGTGGCTAAAATACATCTTGCTGCCAGTACAGTGTACAGCAGAACAATGCTTTGCTTCCTTGTTGGTGCCTCTCCACACAGCCAACTACCCCTTCAATATGTTCCTAATTTCAAAATGCTCTAATAACATACTATTTCCTGATCCAGACCCATCTATTTCTTTTAGGATAAGAAAAGTTTTTCATGCACAGGCCATTTATTAATTTGCCAGCGGAGCCATTGTGCTCTTGTCATAAAATGTCTGGAAGTGGTTCTGTCTCATGGTGCTGATATGAAATGAATGCAATAGACAGACCCTTTGTGCTGACTGCATCATTCCCTACACAGCAGCGGGAGGAGTAGCAGCCTGTCTGGCCTCATCTGGTATGAGACTGTAATCTAATACCTGGAGGAGGACTAGCTAGGGGAGGGGACATTTAGAAACCAAGTCCAAAACACAACAGAAACCACAACTCAAAAACTCCCACAGCTTTACAAAGGGAGACTCTTCAGCTCTCAAGAGGAGGAGAACATGACAATACGCATGGAAAACCGCAAGGAGACTATAAGTCAGCATCTCCTAAAGGCTGGGATGTTGTCATGGCAGCACCTGGATTGGAAGCACATCAAGAGGACGGAGTGCTTTTGTCAATGGTCTTCAAACTTCTAGGAGTACTGAGGCCATAGTAAGCAATTCCGCAACTGATCGAAGGGGTTGTGACATTTTGTAAAATGAGCATCTTGCAGCTGAATTAAACTTGTTATGCTTGCGAGCATTTGCATCATCATCCAGATGGAGGTTCAGAGTGTAACCTAGATGGCTGATGGACTGTGTGACTTTGTGTCTTGATAAAATGTGACAGGTGATACAATTAATTTATGAAACAAGACAATGGAAATATTTCAGCAGGGCAACTCATAATTAGATGTGGTTATCGCGTGCCTCCTCTGTCTTTCTCTATTAGATGCGTTGGTGATTTAAATATGTTGTGTAGCGCTGACTTTCGTGATCGTGCGGGCATGTGTATGTGATTTCTTTAATTTGTACAGAAAGGTAATTGTGAGTGATTTGTGCGAGGGAGGATCGCACACTTCACCAAGCAAAACATATTAGCAGCTGCATTGGAGAGCTTTATTACTGAAAGATTTATTTTATTACTTTGCAAAAATGCAAACAAAATCATTGCAGCGACATATTAATAACTGAGATTGCTTTAGTTTTACTGGGGAGAAAATAGAATAATACATGTATTATAAAAATGAGAAAGTTGGTATGAACAACAATAATAATAATGATAATAATAATAATATGTTTTTGAACAATCTGTTTGGTTAACTTTGCAGAAATTAAGAACTGACATTTGAAGAAATGTTCACGTAAATCGTTGGAGGGGCGGCTGTAGCTCTGTGGGTAGAGCCGTTCGATCAGTGATTGGAAGGTCACTGGTTCGATTCCAGGCTCCCCTGGGCAGGACTGAGCTACATGCCGAAGTATCCTTGAGCAAGATACTGAACCCCAAAACTGCTCCTGATGTTGCTAGTAGCTAGTTGGCTCTAGCCTCTGCCATCAGTAAGGGTCCTGCAATGAGCTGGCGACTCATTCAGAGTCAGAGTCAGAGTCATTACCCTGGCCTTCGTCCAACGAGTCACTGGGATAGGCTCCAGTAATCCCCCTGAAAAAGGGGAACAACATCACCGCAACCCCGCGAGGGAAAAAGTGGGCTAGAAAAAAAAACGAAATGT
>OMLP01044024.1:34841-46562 GCA_900302685.1 Spondyliosoma cantharus
CTTAAATACACCTCTAGTAAGACATGAAGACATAGTATTTAGGTTTATTGTTTACTTAATTTCAATGTACGCAGATTCTTTACAATATATCTTGTGATAGGGGCGGCTGTAGCTCAGTGGGTAGAGCCGTTCGATCAGTGATCGGAAGGTCACTGGTTCGATTCCAGGCTCCCCTGGGCTGGACTGAGCTACATGCCGAAGTATCCTTGAGCAAGATACTGAACCCCAAAACTGCTCCTGATGTTGCTAGTAGCTAGTTGGCTCTAGCCTCTGCCATCAGTAAGGGTCCTGCAATGAGCTGGCGACTCATTCAGAGTCAGGGGTGTACCCTGGCCTTTGTCCAACGAGTCACTGGGATAGGCTCCAGTAATCCCCCTGAAAAAGGGGAACAACATCACCGCAACCCCGCGAGGGAAAAAGTGGGCTAGAAAAAAAACGAAATGTTAAGTTACACTGTCTTACGCTACATTGTGTTTATATATGTTAAGCTATATTATAGCACATCACATTACGTTATGTTACATTAGGGGGAACGTTGTGTCATATCATGTTATATTGAGATTTGTTTTGTTATATTGAGAACATGGAAAATAAATGGAATTAATCATTATTATCATTCATTTTTTGGGATAATTTATGCACCAATAATATTAGTATTTCATATTTATATACTTTTATAATATTTATATTGTGTTTGTGTTGCTCCGTGATGCTTGCGAGTCCTGAAAAATAAACAAAATACCAGTGAATGAAAATAATATTACCAGGATGACATCCGGAGATGTTTGTGCATGTTTTGGAAATGTCATGACGTATACGCAACAACTTGCTAAGTGCACACTCCAGTTACAAAGAAGAGACAGAATCTGAGTATGTTTAACATCAGGAGATGCTGACCCAAGAGAAACCAGTGTATAAATGTTATTGATTGGGGTAAAGATTGATGATCAACAATGCTGCAGCATTCAGCCACGTGTCGCCTGTATCTGTTTGACTTAACTGTGTTAAAACAACAATGCAGGGAAGTCAGAAGTCATCACCCTGCATGCCCTCTGCGTCTGAACAAACAAACGATTTGCCTTGAGCAAATATCGCCTGCCTTTTACAGAGACATCCAGTACAAATTTCCCCCAAGTTACAAACGCATAACAAACAAACTAACAAAAAAAGAACCCTGAAATGTGTCACTTATTTGTCACTCATGGAGGGTTTAAACGTCATGCCAAACGTCTTTGGCTCAGGCGGTGGGGGTGCAACATGCCTTTGCCAGATGTTAATGGAATTTCTGCCAGCATCCAGGGTAATCTACCCATTTCCAGATGGATTTCCTCATTTCATTAGCTCTTGATTTGGTCATGAGCCACCTTGAGCAACCTCTGAATTACCAACATAACTGATATGTTGGTGGGAAGACCTATTAATGGTTTGAATTCAACAGTGAATGCCTCCTGACATTTAAGATAATAAAACACTTTATGTTAATTTTAATGAAAAATACAGACCATGTTCAGAGTTTTTTTTTCTGCCTCCATGGCCGCCCTTTAAAGCACTTATCAACCTTTAATGAACCATATAATTTATGCAAAATTATTTTCATTTCCTATCAGCCACACTGGGCTTTTGTGGTGATAGACAAAAAAAATCTGTCCACCTGCGGAAGAGTTAAAGCTACTTGATGCGATGTATGGCAGGATGATCCATGGGCTTGCCGCCATCACAGATAAGCAATCCATGTTCTTTTATTGAAGCGAGAGCTTTTCCAAAGTGTAGAGGTTTGACTCTATATTGCAAGTCCAGACCTTTATGAGTAATGACCTGTTACAATGGTTATCCCCCCTGCGGCTCCAATCACTCAAGTGATGGTACAGTGGGAGAGGAGTGGGATAAACTAGCCCTGGGCAGTAATTACACAGCTCTAGTGTTCTGACTGAGATGGTGTGGTCTCTGTTCACTCCCCAAAAAACAGAAAGTAGTGAAAAAGACAGAACAGCATTAAAAAAAACTCCCACCCAAGCAATTAGATCCTGGTGGAGCCAGTAATGAAACAGTTAAATGCAAAAGGAAATCAATGAGTCAGTGATGCTCGTGACACGTCCCTCTCCCACAGCGGCCTGTCTCTCATGTCTGACAAATCTGTCAGCGAAGGTAAAACCGGTGCTATTTGTTCACGACAGCGATCTGCCGAAATAAAGAGCGGCTGAGCTGCTGTCTCTCCTGCAACAGAGCTGTCTCTCAAATACTTCATGGACAACGATCATCAGGATCCATTAGAATATGACTACTTGGAGGAAAATAAATACGCTGTGGTTACAGTGTGAATAAATAGAGCTAACAGTTAACACTGCTTACTTCACGTGTATTTTTTAGGTTGGCTGCCCTGAAGGCACACGGCCATACTAACGAGGCAGTAAAGAAGTCATCTCACAGCACCATAAATTACATTCAGGAGGGAAATTTGACTTATTAGAACTCTTTCTTCCATTATATCACTTTATAGCACTTTCTGCAAATATAGTGGTGAGGCTCAACATCATATTTATTCATGATTATTCTATAATTGTTATTTTGGCAGTCGCAAGGAATATTTACATTTACATTTAGGGCATTTAGCAGATGCTTTTGTCCAAAGCGACTTACAGTAATTCATACACTGATGGCGGTGGCTGCCATGCAATCTGCCGACCAGCACATCAGGAGCAGTTTGGGGTTCAGTATCTCGCCCAAGGACACCTCAACATGCAGACCAGGGGAATCGGACTAGCGATCTTCCGATAACAAGACGCTGGCTCTACCCCTCGTTTGTGATTTATTTTCATGGACCAAAACAGTTCAAAAACAACCACTCTCCCTCTAATGTTTTTGTTTTTTTTCACAGATTGCCACAATGTGTATAACATTATGATTGAACATTATCGATTAGTTCTAAATATCTAGTTGATCATGTCAGTGTTGTATAACAAGTGCTTGTGCACCTACCTAGAAAATATCATACAATACTTAACATAATATTCAGCCACTAAATGTTGTGCCATCGCCACTGTTGTTCTCCTTCTCAAGTAGCTGCCAGTTTGTTGCACAACCTTGATGCTAACGAAACAGACATCGCCGTTCTACTTCTGACCGACAGTCCTTGCTATAACCTTGAACCAACTGTCAGAGTTCTCACACAGCAATAAACAAAACGATCATTTTAGAGCCGACAAACATTTTCAAATGATTCATTCACAATTATAAAACCATTTTCAAGGAAAATGCATTATTCTGCACCTTAATAAAAGCTCTGTAGATGTTTAATTTAAAAAAAAAAAAAAAAAAATTAGTCTGCATGAAAACATTGTCAATCTGACCTGTCAATCAACCGCAATGGCATTGCCAACTTCATGAAGTTTAAAAGGAGGTATCCGAGGAAACAAGAAAATAACTTCCACCTACTTACCTAATTCATATCACATTAATATACAGTATTTCTTAGAACGATACTATTTACGTACCTTAAATCAAAGATATTAGAAGAAATATTTGCCTGCAGTTCAAGGCTCAGGTCTTGTAAATGTCACATAGCAAACAATTCAGTCATTTCTAACTTCATTAAAGTTGTAGAAATCCCTGCAATCTTCCAGGAGTCAGTACACAGTCAATCTTAATGACCCTCCTCCATTTATTCTGCCTCTCCACCGTATTCTTTTTCAATTGATTTTACTGCTGGGAAGATTTTTGGCTCCGTTCTCCGTCCCGACATAGTAAGTGGCTGGTTTACTGAAATTACACACAGGTGTGGACAGTCACTGCGAGTGGTAAATACACAGAGCAGCCCTTGTTGATTTTCACTGGCTGTCTCCTTGGAAAGCACTATTTCTTCTCTGTTCGACCCATGATAATTACAGAGAAGCTCATCACTCGTGAGTCGCTACATTAAAATAACAGACCAAGTTTGAGACCTATGAGTTGTTCTTACGTGACAATTTGGCCGAGGTGTATCTGTGAGTCCCTCACCTGTCTTCTCAAATAAACTCAAAGTTAATTAATCTAAGTTACACACGCTGCTACCGCTAGTGTTTAATTTTGTGAATAAAGGAGTTTTATCTCCCTTCAATAGGCAAATGTTTAAAATGCAGAAGAGTCATTTCTTAAATAGAAGTCTTTTCACTTCCTTTTTCACTGTCACCGCCACAGCAAATGTGTTAATACTGATTAAAGTGCAATCTAAGAGAGAGGTGTGAAACAGTGTGAATGTGGGTTACCCTAGAGCAGCATGCAGGACACAAAACACGCTTCACACTACGCCACTGACTGCAGGTTGTACCGGCTTCTCATGCAGCTTGTTATTCTACTTGGTAGTCCGAGGTTAAACCTTGGCCTTGCTTAACCACTCAAGTTAACATTGACCACTTGCTGCACGGAGAGTGAATCATCTATGTTCCTACAGAGTGCGTGTCTGTTTTTTGAGTACAACAGGAACAGGAGATTCTCTAAAAATGCATTTTTAATTGCACATTTGGAGTTCTCTTTCTCTATTTGGCACAGGTTTAACAAAAAGACTGCCCTTGAAAAATAACATCCTCAGATCTGAAAGCTCACCAGTAGCCTGCTGCACCTTTTATATATAATATATAGCTTATGAAATGATTAATCCATCTGTTCAGTAGTGTTACGCCTGTAGAGAGATGTTAAAGAAGTTGTTGACAAGACAAGACAATGATGAGCTCCATGTTTGACAGCTTACCCTCTCAGTGGGTCGATCATTCACGTCACTGCTGCGGCCGTGGCTGCAGGCTGAATTAGTTGGCGATTTAGACTTTTGAAAGAATTCATGGTATTTTCTGGAGGTCATTTACAAAACAGTGCACAGGATGTGTACTGAAAGTGTACGCACACACAGAAACCCGGCAGGGCTTGCACCTTGTGCCATATTTCTACAACTGCATATTCGTGAACCTGCGGGCAGCGTTCCGTCTATAAATCAATCAAACCCTGACACTAAAACGACTGAAAAGGTAGATTGCAACCCAAGATGTACCAAGACTACCAGCAAAAGGGCCCGCCAAGCCTTCATCATACGCTTGCAGTTCAGTTAGATGTTCTCCTTAAAACTACTTGGTTAGGTTTAGGAAAACATTGTGGTTTGGGTTAAATAAACGAAGGTGAGGTTTGCCCAGAGCGTCATGCAAGCTAGGATCACCCCTGGGCTCAACTCGAAAACCAGGCGTTTCAGGCAGTGTTTCCTGTGAGAGAGACTAACCCCCCGACCTTGCCTCTCTTTATACTTCTCCTGACTTCCCCCTTTGCAGCTGTAACAATTACTACAGCCACCAGAGGTCGCTGCCGAACAAGAAATGAAAGTATGCGCTTAATAAGCTCCTTTTAAAGTCTATACGGTAGTTTGTTTTTCTATTGATGAGGATGAGCTGTATAAATCACAGTCCACCTGGAAATATGTGCACATAGATAAGCCTCATGTCCTGCACTGTACTCGCATCAACTCAGCCATAAATGTTTAATGCAAAACTCCTTACGCACAGAAATAAGTATCTATATGTCTACAGCAATCAGACTGACTGTGTCACACACATGATGGTTAGAAATGGGACCTCCTTTCTCTTTTGCTGAAGTACAATATAACCTTCTTTAAGGTTTAAAGAAGGTTAGATTAATCTTTGAGTGTTTTTAACTGAAAATGCTTGTGAGTGTTTTAAAATACACACATTCATTTCTGAGACTTTTTTTTTAGGTTGTGTTGTTTGTAGGATTTCAAACTGCTCCTGGCCAACACAAGCAAGCATTTGGGTGTCGACATCAAGTATTTTGACACCGCAGTACAACAGCTGTGCTACGGTGCCTGTTTAGCTGTAAAACTATGCTAATGGCCACACTTAAACCATTTCATTTAAACCAGCTCCGGCCCTGACCAAGTGGTTATGGTACAAATTTGCTGAGTTAAAATGTCATTATTTTCCACCAGGGTTTCATTAGGTTTACTGAATGACACTCAGTGAGGTGTGTCACCATCACTTTACAGTCTAAAACATGTGGTGGTTTCAGTAATTGCGTTTTAAATAAATAGATTTTTTTTTTTTTTTTTAACTACGTAGTGGTGTGATTGAATAAACCCGTGGAGCCAGATGGTTGGCTGGAAACCCATCTGCACCATAACCCACATTTCCTTTCACTGCATGGATTCTGACCAACTTTAAAGCGGTTAGTTGTTCAGTAGAGAATAAGAAATTGTAAAGAACCCAAAGAGGCTGGAAAAGAAAAGACACCAACAACGACACAGTTTGCCAAGAAATGCACAGTTCATAGAAACCACGGCTCTTGGATTCCATACCGTCAGCAAAAGAAAGTTGCGCTTCTTTTGTTAAGCTTTTGGAAACAGATCAATACCAAATTATTACAGTTAGAAAATGTCATTACTGATCTCTTTATTAACTTAAATACGCTAAATAAAGTGATCATCATATGTTAATCAGATTACAACTCTTCAAGACAAAGTGTTGAAAGTGGTTCTGGCCACAGTGAGGCATCTAGTGTAGTTCCACTTTTTAATTACAATTTTCAAGATTGAACCACACCACGTCCTTGGTCCAAAATTGGCATGCCTGCTATTCTTTTTGATTAGCATTCAACAATACTTTAATCTTGAAAGTTCTCCAACTAAAAAATGTTAAATGTTAGTTTTTCATACAACAAAAGCAGAGAGAGAGCCCAGTTCCACAGCACTCTTGACTTTCTCAAAGATTTATTCTGATTCCCAGAACCAGACATGGGCTCAAGGTCTCATCTCATGAAGAATGAGGGCAGATCACAGTTTTCACAGAGTTTTTATACAAGGGAGCATTTTGCCGATTTACATAACATGGTGCAGACATTTGGTTTGCCGGTCCTGGACAGAGTACAAACTGATCTGAATGAGTGTGAGCAACATTAAACGTCTTCTTATGCTAACTAGCTAGGAACAATTTAATCTTAAGAGTCACGCTGAATTTACACAATATCTGCTGTGTGAACAGAAGGCTGGTGCTGTATGTGTGAAAAACTCACAGCTGGTTGGAAGTGGAGGAGCACGATGTTCAGTTCACATGCCGTAGATCAGAGTTTGCAGAAGTCAAAATATAAGCACATTTCAATCACAAACTGCCGCATAGCTGTGGGTGGACCTGGGCCCACCTAATCAAAAGGATCCTCGATGGATCAACCACAATAGCAGTCAGTGAACACATGTAACCATGAAAATAAAAAGTCTAGTTTCTTGTCTTGTTTACCACATGCAATTGACAATGATAGGTCAGTGCATTTAATGTGGGCTACAGTACACATTGATAACATTGGCGAAACAAAGCAGTTTGCTTCGGTTTGTAACATAAAGACGTTGCGAGGTGCAGGAAGAAGTGTGTTCAGCTCAAGTTCAGCCGTCTTTCTCCGCAGAGACACCGACGTCAGTTTCTCCTGAGCTATTCCAAAGTAATGACATGAACATGACTGCTGGTTCAGCCCTCTCCCCGTCAGCAGCAGCAGCAGCAGCAGCGTACGACTTTGCTCCCGATTCTCCAACGACATCCACCCATCCATGCCAGGGCACAGGTACCCACAGCTACTGAGCATGCAGTCGCTGTTGTGTACTTGTATGCACTTGATACTGACTGTCAGTTGTGTGTGTTTGTGTAAGATGTGGCATGTTTGGTTAAACTGTTGGTTTTCCTGTGTGTTTCAGGACCTACAGATTTTCCTTAGGGTTTCTCCTGGCCCACCCAATTCAATGCAGACAATTACTTTCACCTGCGTCTTACTGTATGAACATCACCTGTTCTGGTACGAAAACTTGCCTTTGTATAAACTGAAATTTCCGGAGCAGAGTTGTAGCCTGTGAAGTAATTTGTAGGGTGGAAGGTTTAAGAAGTTTTTGTGACTGAAGCAAAGGGGTTTGTGACGGTTTAAAATGACACAAATGAGTTTTTGAGATCATGCGTTTGTTGTTAAACTTAGTTCAGCTTTATCGCACAGTTCCAGGGTTGTGTTGTCTGTTGGTTTTCAGCTGTAACAAATTGTCCCCGCGTAATTGAATATTAACATGAAGTATTTAGACAACCACAGTACAACAGCTGTGCTTCAGTGCCTGTTTAGCTGTAAGCCTGTGCTAATGGTTGCATTTAAAAAGTGACCGGCTTTGGCCTCGGCCCATTCATTATGGCAAATATTTTGCAGAGTTAAAGCATCGTTATTTTCCACCAGGGTTCCATTAGGTTTATTGAATGACATCCAATGAAAAGTGGCGCCGTCACTTCAGAGTCTATAAAGTTTGTTGGTTTCAGTTCGTGTGTTTGGAATAAAGAGAACTACTTCCTGTATTGGTTTGCGTTGAATAAGACTTGAATAAAGCCAACAGATAGTATTGTTTGATTGAATCTCACTGTGTGGATTCTGACTGATGACTTACCACGTATGTCATTCACTCCAGAATTATAAATCCTTTGTAAGAGAATGTCATGAGAGGAAGCGACAGCAACGAGGACATAGTTTGCCAAGAACCTGATCAGCTATTTGAAACCAGGCCTGCAGCTTCTATTCCACAGACAGAAGGAAGTTTGTTTCAAAGTTTTGAGAGAAGATCAATTATGTTTGCTTTTGCTTCCCTGGAAATAGATCAATAGTAATTCATCATGGTACAAAATTATGATTGCTAATCAGCACCTCAAATGTGCCAATCACAGACATCTTATGAATTCTAAATTAAACGCCACTGGCATCTTTGATTTGTCTCTGAATCTCAAAAAACTTTATACAGATCCCATCATCCAGTAACAATTGAGGTTGATTGTGCTCCATTTCCTTTACATAACACACGTAATTTATTTTGATGTAGGTTTGTCAGTGAAGGTTTTTTTCCTAATCCTGCAAACAAATACATGGAGCCAACTAAATAACTGGAGCATACCAATTGACCTCCACTCTCTCTCTCTCTCTCTCTCTCTCTCTCTCTCTCTCTCTCGCTCTCTCTCTCTCTCTCTCTCTCTCTCGCTCTCTGTCAGCTTGACATTTCTCCAAAGCATGAAAAGAGAGCGGAAATCAAACAAAACACTTTTTAAAAGCATGATAATGCAATGATAAATGCAGGTTGAAGGGCTTATTTAATTCATCCATCCAGATGGTTGGGTTGAGGCCTCAGTACTAAATCATGACAGGGGGAAGATTAATCTCTACTCTCCACTCTGCTCATGAAGTGGCCTTGAAATCTTCATCAGTATACTACATAATGTATACAAAGGCGGCCGCTTTTTGTCTCATCATCACAAATACTAACATTATTTAGAATATACTTTTTATTGGTTCGTTGAGACTTTGCATGTCGCAGTTGTCGCAGTGATGCTTTCCCTCCCATTACACAGAGTTAAGATGACTCAACCTCCAAGCATCTGACTTTGAATGTGAGAAGGAAATTAATATTAATGAAGCTGCTATGTAACAGTACTGCCACAATGGAGCAGCGGTTATTTAAAACACGGTTGGCGCATGTCGAATGTGTGTCGTTACACAGAAGTAAAATCTCCCAACAAGTGTCTTGACTGCACATTTTACCTAAAATAAATTGTTATCACATATCAAAAAAAAAACATAAAGGCTACAAGGGAACCCCGAGATTCCTGTAGCATTATCCAATATGTCCAGCCGTCGTCCAGTCATGTTTGGATGCCAGCGAAGCAAAACACCTGTAAAGGATTAATGTTTTTTCATATTTGTTCAATGCTGGGAGATTGGAGATTCTCTTGTCTTTATACCACTGCACTAGGCCGGTGCCTGAACAAGTGATGAGCGTCTAGAGGGGTACAGCATCAGCCTTAGAAGCATGCGGCCACTGAACAGACCAGCTGGATTTGACACCACGGGAGTGAGAACAGGCTGCGATATGACGGGTATTGTAGAAACGATGCACGTACAAATTTGAACATATCCGCGGTTTCCTGAAACATGAAAGTGGCAACATTTTATTCCGGCGACTGGGCTGTGGCCACGCGAGAGAGTTCAGTGCTGCTCTGTAAGGGGACGTGCACGCAATCTCAGCGCACATGAGCCCGCGACGATCTGCGTCATAAGTCTACTGGAATCATTACTGCCAAATGCAGACGTCTTGTAAGAGCCCGAGCATCCCATGGTAGATATGGCATTATCATCAATTCCACGCTAATCGCAAATGGGAATGCATTATCTCTGCATGATTTGTGTCAGTAATTAGATGCCAGAAAGCAGGAAGGCTCTGGATGTTTGAGATGGCAGAGCTTCGGCCCCAGTCATTGTCTAAGCAGGTAAACTGGGCTGTGCTTCGACGAGCTGGGAGAGACAAGAATAGCATCAGGCGTTCCAGTCAAGTCCAGTTCCAGACACTCCTCGTCTATCACGGGGCCTGCACTTTGGTCTGAGTGCTGCTATTGTGTCTTAATGCAGCAATGGACGTTACCTCTCACTTACAAAAATAGGGTGCAGCTCATTAATTTTTAAAAGCAGAAAATGTTCATTTCAGTATCGTAAATGACTCATTATTATTATTAAGCAGGTGACGTAACACGCTCGGTTGTCTTTTCATCCGTCGCGAAGCACAACAAGTACACATGCTAGATAAAGCGCCGAACAACTCCTCTGCACGCTGGATTAATATTTATAAAAGCAATGTAATGTCTATCCCACTGATAGTCTAATGTTTGTGTCCAGGAGAGCATTAGAGGGAGATGCCAAGTGCCTCTTGTGCGCTCAGCATGGGTGCTCAGCATCGGCAAGAAGCTCGACACGTCATCTTGCTCCTGTGGCATTTAGTTAGCGCCGGTAGCAGCAGAGAGAGCCGACTGGTGTCGTGCTCCAGTTCTGTTCCTCACCTCAGTCGGTCTCTGGCGCGGCCCCGCACAGCCCGCTCTGTCTGCGCAGCACTTAGAATCAACATAATTAACCGTTGTGTGTTTAATAATGTACAAAAGTGTTAAGCTGAATGCACGGCTGAAACCCCAAGCTGCCTGATATAAAATGACTCCATAAAATTGCGTGTTGAAATGCTTATTGCTTTAATTAAGTAGACGAAAAAATGGAAGCACTTCTTATGATGCACATATCTATGATGTATTATAACTACCCGCATGATGCATCGTGAGAGTCCCGGGCCCCTAATGATGCATCATGATGTCTCATAACGAGTCGTTATGATCATTGTGGTTTATAAGGTCAAAGCAACTGTTTGGCATTTTTTCTGCATGAAAGGTTGTGATTAAATGTGAATAGCGGGGCTCTTTCTGTTGAAGACATAGCCGGAAAAGATGTTTTTCCATATACCGAATAAATCTACAGTATAGAGCAGCATATAGAGCACTGTAATGCTTCCTTAATTGTCTGATGCTCAGATAATGAAAAACAATCAAGGGTCCAACACATCTGAAGAGCTTTTTTACCTCAAAATATAACATTTGTCAAGCCCCGCCACATTATAACATCATGTTCATTGCAGGTGCAGTATGAAAAAGGCCACTGAATCCCTTGGTTAAAGTTAGGAGAAGAATAGCATCAAGGTTCAGGTTCAGGTTAGGTCAGCTAGAGCTGTTTTGCTCACTGTGCAGCCATCTTCCAATCTCTGTTCAGGAGGCAGACACCCTCTCTACATTTAAGAGGAGGCTCAAATCGTTCCTTTTCAATAAAGCTTAAGGTTCGGGCCTGCACGGGTCCTTAGCGATGCTGCCACAGGCTTAGACT